>CM035425.1:112338920-112636420 GCA_020310875.1 Ceratopteris richardii | reverse complement strand
ATCTGCTCACCTGGGGGACCATGCGAATGGCAGTGTAGGTTTTCTAGCCGACTTTTATCAAAGGATCCATACTCTCTAACAGGTGCAATATAAATCAATCATTTTCAATAAATTTGATACTTGCACTGAGTGCAAGGACATGCCATTCTCTCCTCTGGATCCAAACCATCTGATACAATATGGACATTTTAGAACATTTGATTTTTTTTATTAAACATAAAAATCATACTCCTAAAGACTCAAACCTGAAATACTAAAACCTAAAGACTTAAGACCTAAAAAAACCTAAAACCCTAATCCTAAAACCCTAATTCTAAAACCCTAATCCTAAAGACCTTATATGTATTATATATATGTCCATTTCTTATATAATTAAAATCCTATTTTTATATATTTAATTATATTAATTTACTTTTCTAAAACACTATCTCTTTTCATATTTATTTATCTATACAATTATGCTATTTTCAATATAAAACCCATAAAACCCTAATTCTAAAGATCTAGACTTAGAAAATGTATATTTGTGTATGCATGTGTATATACATGTATATATGTATTATATGTGTATGTGTATATGTGTATATATGTTATGCATGTGTAAAAACCCTAAATCCCTAATCGTAAAGATCTAGAAATAAAACATGTATATGTGTGTATGCATGTATATATATATATGTGTATGTGTATGTGTACATATATTAACTCTGATTAAAAACCTCAAAATTAGTCCTAATTTTATATATTTAATTATTTTATTTAAAACACTAGCTTTTTTTATATTTATTTATTTATAAAATTATGCTATTTAAATATATATTTCTTTATATATTAATATTTTTTTCTTATTTCTTTTTTATATTTTTTCTTTATATAGTTTTAAGTAAATTATATGTATGTAAAAACCCTCAAACCCTAATCTTAAAGATGTAGACCTAAAATATGTATATTTGTGGATGCATGTGTATATATATGTATATATGTATTATATGTGTATGTGTGTATATATGTTATGCATATGTAAAAACCCTAAAACCCTAATCCTAAAGATCTAGACCTAAAACATTTATATGTGTGTATGCATGTGTGTATATATGCGTATGTGTATATATATGTCTCTCTCTCTCTCTATCTATATATATATATATATATATATATATATATATATATATATATATATATATATATATATATATATATATATATATATATATATATATATATATATATATATATATATATATATATATATATATGTGTGTGTGTGTGTGTGTGTGTGTGTGTATGTATGTATGTGTATGTGTATATATATTTACTCTGATAAAAAACCTTAAAGTTAATCCCATTTTTATATATTTAATTATATATAATTAATTTATTTATTTAAAACACTAGCTCCTTTCATATTTATTTATCTATACAATTATCCTATTCTATATATATATATATATATTTATATATTCAGTTTTTTTCTTAATTTTTCCTATATTTTTTCTTTATATAAATTTAATTGAATTATATGTATGTAAAAACCTAAAACCCTAATCCTAAAGATCTAGACCGTGTATCCATGTGTATATACATATATATATGTATTATATGTGTATGTGTGTATATATGTTATGCATGTGTAAACACCCTAAAACTCTAATCGAAAAGACCTAGACCTAAAACATGTATATATGTGTATGCATGTGTATATATATTTGTATGTGTATATGTATATATATATATATGTGTGTGTGTGTGTGTGTGTGTGTATGTGTATGTGTATATATATTTACTCTGATAAAAAATCTTAAAATTTATCCTATTTTTATATTTAATTATATATAATTTATTTATTTATTTTACACTAGCTCTTTTAATATTTATTTATCTATACAATTATCCTGTTTTATATATATATTTATTTATATATTTAGATTTTTTTCTTAATTTTTTCTATATCTTTTCTTTATATAAATTTAATTGAACTATATGTATGTAAAAACCCTCAAACCCTAATCCTAAAGATCTAGACTTAAAATATGTATATTTGTGTATCCATGTGTATATACATGTATATATGTATTATATGTGTATGTGTATGTGTGTATATATGTTATGCATGTGTAGAAACCCTAAAACCATAATCAGAAAGGCCTAGACCTAAAACATGTATATATGTGTATGCATGTGTATATATATGTGTATGTGTATATTTGTATATATATGTGTATATATGTTTATGTGTATGTGTATATATATATATATATATATATATATATATATATATATATATATATATATATATATATATATATATATATATATATATATATATATGTGTGTGTGTGTGTGTGTGTGTGTGTGTATGTGTATATATATTTACTCTGATAAAGAACCTTAAAATTAATCCTATTTTTATATATTTATTTATCTATAATTAATTAATTTATTTAAAACACTAGCTCTTTTCATATTTATTTATCTATACAATTATCCTATTATATATATATATATATTTATATATTCAGATTTTTATCTTAATTTTTCTATATTTTTTCTTTATATAAATTTAATTGAATTATATGTATGCAAAAGCCATAAAACCCTAATCCTAAAGATCTAGACCTAAAATATGTCTATTTGTGTATCCATGTGTATATATATGTATATATGTATTATATGTGTATGTGTACGTGTGTATATATGTTATGCATGTGTAAAAACCCTAAAACCCTACATCCCTAATAAAAAAAACCTAGACCTAAAACATGTATATATGTGTATGCATGTGTATATATATGTCTATGTATATATGTGTGTATATATATGTGTATAAGTATATGTGTATGTATGTGTAAATAGCCTAAAAACCCTAATCCTATTTGTATATATTTCATGTAAAAAAAACTTCATAATTTCATATATTTAATTATATATATTTAATTAAAACACTAGCTATTTTCATATTTATTTATCTATACTGAAATGTATATGTGTGTATATATCTGTGCATGTGTGTGTGTATGTGTGTGTGTGAATGCATGCATGTGTGTATATGTGTATGTGTGTCTATGTATGCATGTGTTTGTATATGTGTATGTGTGTGTATGTATGCATGTGTTTCTATGCATTCATGTGTGTATGTATGTGTGTGTGTGTGCATGCATGTGTGTATGTATGTGTGTGTGTGTATCTAGGTGCGTGTGTATGCATGCATGTGTATATATGTGTGTGTATGTATGCATGCATGTGTGTATATGTGTGTATGTATGCATGTGTGTACATATGTGTGTGTATGTATGCATGTGTGTACATGTGTGTGTGTGTATGTATGCATGTGTGTATATGTGTATATGTGTGTATGTATGCATGTGTGTATATGTGTGTGTGTGTATGTATGCATGTGTGTACATGTGTGTGTGTATGTATGCGTGTGTGTGTATGCATGCATGTGTGTATATGTGTGTGTATGTATGCATGCATGTGTGTATATGTGTGTCTGTATGCATGTGTGTATATGTGTGTGTGTATGTATGTGTGTATGCATGTGTGTCTATGTGTGTGTGTATGCATATGTGTATATGTGTGTGTGTATGTATGTGTGTATGCATGTGTGTGTATGTATGCATGTGTGTATATGTATGCATGTGTGTATATGTGTATGTGTGTGTATGCATGCATGTGTGTATATGTGTGTGTATGTATGCATGCATGTGTGTATATTTGTGTATGTATGTGTGTGTGTATGCATGTGTGTATGTGTGTGTGTATGTATGTGTGTATGCATGTGTGTGTGTATGTGTGTGTATGCATATGTGTATATGTGTGTGTATGTATGTGTGTATGCATGTGTGTGTATGTATTCATGTGTGTATATGTGTATATGTGTATATGTGTGTATGCATGCATGTGTGTTTATGTGTGTGTATGTATGCATGCATGTGTGTATATGTGTGTATGTATGTGTGTGTATATGCATGTGTGTATATGCATGTGTGTATGTATGTGTGTACGCATGTGTGTGTGTATGTGTGTGTGTATGCATATGTGTATATGTGTGTGTGTATGTATGTGTGTATGTATGTGTGTATGCATGTGTGTGTATGTATGCATGTGTGTATATGTGTATGTGTGTGTATGCATGCATGTGTGTATATGTGTGTGTTTGTATGCATGCATGTGTGTATATGTGTGTATGTATGCATGTGTGTACATGTGTGTGTATGTATGCATGTGTAGATGTGTGTGTGTATGTATGTGTGTGTGTAGGTATGCTCTATCTTCCTATCTCTATCTTCCTCACTTTCATCTCTCTTTATATCTCTCTCTCTCTCTTTATCTCTCTACCTCTCTTTCTCTCTCATCTCTCTCTCTCTGTCTCTCTCTTTCTCTCTCTCTCTCTCTATCTCTCCATCTCTCTCTCGTCTGTCTCTCTTTCTCTCTCTATCAATAGAGAATAAAACAATCACTAACAGGTATGTCCCTCTTTTGGATCATTGTCATCAAAGCGTAATTTATGTCGTCTATCATCGAATTCCAAAGAATCGATGCCAAAAAACTTCTGCAAAATCAAAGAGAAGAGAAATTAAAAAACATAAAGCATAGAGAAACACAAAGGCTAAGAGTACACGGACCACTTACCAAGATGTGAGATCTAAACAGAGACAGTGTGTGTTTGTAGAGAGAGAGATCTGTGTGTGTGCACAAGACAATGCAGGCCACAACTCGGTTGGCACACGCAAGTTTGACAGAAGCAAGTAGTACTCAGTGTAAAACACGCAAAAAATGTTGAGTTTTCTCACGGGTTCCCGGTATGTTTAAAACACGGCCTCGTTATACCTGTCAGTATGGGCGTCGGTATGAGCGACGGTAATTTCCACTAAATTACCGATGCTTATACCGATAGTTATACCGACGCCCATACCGACAATCACGAGACATCTCGACGATCCATTTTAAACGGTCATACCAATGCTCACTTGACCATCGGCATCTTTAAATGGACTTTTGCAACAATTATACGGAGGTCATGAGGGATCGTCAATATAGGCAGCGTCGGTATGCCCCTCATATGTTGTAGTGTTTGTGATTTGGTGATAAATGTGAAGAGATCCTTGCTACATTCAATTTTTCTTGCCAATTCTTGAGCATATCTCCATTGAGAAATTGGATATGGTCATCAATGGAACTTAGGACTTCCTTTGGATTTTCAAGCATGGATAGCAAGGAAGGAAAGCAGTCGCATATTATGATGAATTTATTGCCACATTCATGCTTGATAGCATGAATCGTTCAACCTTTGAGGAACCATTCTAGATATTCTTTGCGCATCTTTAAGAACATTAATAGAACATGAAGATTGATATCTTTTTTTTATCTAAATGATTAATATATATGAGAATATGAAGTATTTTCTTAATAGAGTATGGAAATTTGTATATGTTACCAAAAGTTTGTTAAATATAATACCCTCTTTAAAGAGATTGAGAATATCTCAACAAATGACTATAATTATGGATGGAAAATTGGCTCAATCAATCGTCAGCTTTTGGAATTCAGATGGAGAATTCGCTCAATCAATCGACATAGCTTTTGGCATTGGGATGGAGAATCCTCTCAAGCCAATAGACAGTTAGATTAGCATGTCTTGAAAACTTTGTGTGAAAGTTTATGTGTTGCTTAACCCCAACACATTTGATGATCCTACTAATCTTGTCTGTAATAAGACAAAAAATGAATGTCACATCAATCGAGTAAGTTTGGGAAAGTTTATTACACAAGGGCTCATGCTTGTGTGTCTCAATTATATGCATTAGATAATTTGGACAAGTGGCACATTGCAGTGGAAGACCAAGCAATAAAATCAAGAAGCTAGACCAACAAGGATAATGTCATGTGTATATAGTTCTGTCCTAGATCATTTGATAAGGCCAAATTGTCCATTATGGGTAAAACGTAGGGAAGAGAGGGCAGTGTGGGTGGCAAGGTATAATCAACCAAACCAACAAGTTCAACCACAACAACCAAATCATCAGATGGCTCAAGCTAATGTGATTTTGATTAAGTTAACAAATGCAAAGGAGCATGTGGTGGAAATATCTCTAACATAGGTACATAAAAAGACATATCCAATGAAGGAATAGGATTGTGACTATAATCAATGTTTGACATCAGAGGAGGTTGAATTCCTCGCAATAACAAGATCAAAACAAAAAGGACCAATAGACTTGTAGGAGCAAAATCTGATTAGGGAACGGGTGCACAAGAGGATTTAGCAAAGTAAGGCGGCATTGAAGAAAAAAGTTTTAAATAGACTTTTGGGACAACAGGTAAATATAAGTGATAATCACAAGGCGGCATTAGCTGTTGATAACATTGATCTGACTGATGTAGATTTTATGGTACCAACCATTAAAGCTCATTTTAAGGATAAGAGGTTTGAAGAAGTATTATTAGATGGTGGATCTAGTGTGAATATCTTTCAAGAAAAGGTATGTAAATAATTGAAGGTAGGTGAATTAGATCCGGCCCCATTTCATGTCAAAATGGCTAATCAAATGAGAGTTCAACCATTTGGAATCTTGAAAGAATAAGAAATAAAAGTAGTAGAAATGATGTTTATGGTAATTTTTGTGGTTATTGAGACGTTAGAATCAACATCTCCTTATGAAATGTTGCTTGGTAGCCCATGATTTAGGAGTGCTAACATCAAGCAAGATTCGGGCTCGAATCTGGTTGTTATAACAAAAGGTAAATGAAAGGTGACAATGTATGCAAGGAAGAATATTTTATATAAAGAGAAACATTTGGCGGCTCAAACAATCAATTTAGTAGAAGAAGTTGAAGATGATGAAGAAGAGAAGTTTTTGAAAGCCAATCCTATAGTGGTTCCTGTATTCAACATCGATGTCGAAGGCATATTGCAATAAGAAAAAATTCCAAGGAAGCCAACTGAGGAAATTTTTCCAAGAAAAGAAATAGTAGGCACAAAATTAAGCAAGCTATGGGAAGCGAAGGCAGAAATTTTGACTAAAGAAACCAAGGAGCAAGAATTAAAGGAAGTTAAAGACATGGGAGGAAAGACTTATGCTAAGAATTATGAAATGTCAAATAAAGTAAAAGAGGATGAGTTATAGGAGCTTAGTTTAGGCATGGAAGCTGACCCAAAGATGGTGAAAGTTTGTATGTGCTTAGAAGGACATTTTTTGGAAGATTTCATAGAGGTGTTAAAGGGGTATATGGATGTGTTTGCATGGGAATATTTGCACATGAAAGGCATAGATTTTGAGCTACATCAGTATTGGATTAACTTAAAAATGGATACAGTATCAGTAGCTCAGCAAAGGTATAGAATGAATCCGAGCTTTGCAAAATAGGTTACAGAATGGATAGATAAGTTGTTGATGGTAGAATTCATTAAACGAGTAAGACAAGTAACGTGGTTATCACCAATAATTGTGGTGCCTAAGATAAATGGCAAGTTAAGAATATGTCTAGAGTACAAGAAACTTAATGCAACAACTATGACAAATCCTTTTCCCATATCATTTTGTGATGCAGTGCTTGATGCAATGGCTGGTCATGAAATGTATAGTTTTCTTGATGGTTTCTTAGGCTATAATCAGATTAAGGCTATTGAAGAGGATCATCGTATAATAGCTTTTATTACTAAATTTGGAGCCGGTTATGAGCTTAAGCCTACAAATGGACCACTGTCCTTCAATTATGTGGTGCATAAAGTGTTTGAGCTTTATTTACAAGACTTCATGAGAGTTTTTGTGGATGTTTTTTCTTGTCTTTGGTAAGATGGATTTGCATTTGTTGCATCTAAAGGTATCTTTTGAAAGGTGTAGACAATATAGATTGGTGTTGAATCTAGATAAGAGTGGGATTGCATCTAAGGTTATCTTTTGAAAGGCCATGTCATATTTGGCCAAGATATGGCAATTGATGTGAAAAACATAGAGACTTTTCACTCAAAAAAGTCTCCAAGTAATGTAAAAGAGGTTATGAGGTCTATAGGGCAAATTAAATGGCATGCTAGGTACCTCAGATATTTAGCTAATATTTCCATGCCGTTAACACATTTAACCAAAAAGGATGTTCCATTTGTATGGGTGGAGCCTCACAAAAAGGAATTTCAATTATCAAAGAAGATGGTGATTGTTGCACCAATGTTGTAGGCATCGGCTTGGTCATTGCCCTTTCACATATTTACCGATGCATGAGATGTGGCTGTAGGGGTTTTTCTCATGTACGAAAAGGTGAAAGGATGGTTTAGACCAATCTATTATGCAAGTACAATATTGAGTTCGACTGAAAGAAATTATGTTGTAATAGGAAAAGATGCATAGAGATTGGTCTATGCACTGAATAAGTTTAGAAATCATTAGTTGGATAACAACGTGGTGTTTCATGTGGATCATCATGCGTTGTTATATCTTATTAAGAAGCCTTAATCCATGTTTTCTTTTGAAATATGGCGTTTTGTTGATTGCAAATATACCAAGTGAGTTTTGTAAGTGTATTATGTTGTAAGATATCATAAATTGCAACTAGAGTTCTTACTATGATCTCATCGGAAGGAATTGAAAAAAAGACATGTGAATTCAAACTCATAATTATAATCTAAGGTAATCCTAACAATATCTACTTAACATCTAAAGATTATTCTAAAATCTTGGTGAATTTGTATTTTCAATTCTTCCTTCAAGAAAAACTTAAAAGAAAAGAAACACTAATTGTCACTCTAACTCTTAATCCACTTAAGTAGGGGCACATGAAGGGGATGGGGTCATTTTTTCTTTTCTTTTGCCAAGATAGAAGATGACATGTTTGATGAGCGGTTCAGGTCATTCGATCATTTAAAGTGTTTTTTATATAACTAATAACCATCTTTTTATATCTATTTTCATGCAATCCATGTGCCCCTTATTTTAATCATGAGGATTTGACCATCATAATTACGGGGATGCTACATTCTTGTAATGGTTTTTTCTTGATTGAAGCTATTATGGTAACCATAAATTCTATTTTATTCTATTCCACCATCGTAACTCTTAGATCTTACTGCATAGTATACTTTTATTCAAATTGCTCAGTTCTTTGTAAAGTTTGTACATGATTCGATTCAAAATTTTTTCTAATCGTGCTCCTCTAGATTAGCGTGTCTTGAAAACTTTGTGTGAAATTTTATGTGTTGCTTAACCCCAACACATTTGATGATACTACTAATCTTGTCTGTAGTAAGACAAGAAATGAATGTCACATCGATCGTGTAAGTTTGGAAAAGTTTATTACACAAGGGCTCATGCTCGTATGTCTCAATTAGATGCATTAGATAATTTGGACAAGTGGCACATTATAGTGGACGACCAAGATATTGAAGAGATTCCTCTAGACCAAGAGGGCGAAGGAATGATTGTAGCCAAAGCAGGGTTGGTGGGAGGATATTTAAGGAAGTAAATGCTCATAGGAGGAACTACAAGGACAAGAAGGTGACTCCAGTTTGGCCCACTAAGGGGGACTAGTAGAAAACAATCTGGATATCCGACATACGTAGAAACTCACTTATGAATACGAGAGAATCTTGTACAAGCCATCCCATTCCCATGCTACCCTTTGGACGTGCTCTATGTCAAACAAACCCTTTTAATGTCTTCATAAAGTGCTCTAAGAAGAACATCCATTGACTATGGACAGTTCCTACTATTGCAACTTCATCTACCACATGAACCACTAAATGATACTGAAGAGTGAGAATACTTGTGGGAAAGTATTTCTCTACCATACAAACAACCTCGATAGCACTGAGTTTTGCACTCCCTATGCTATCTCTGTTTATCTCTTTAGAAGAGATCCACCGTACTAAAGGACTAATTCTATAAATGGTTCTTTGTACATCCTTTGGCAAAAACTGATCTTTAAGAAGCCTACAAAAAGCAATTAGAATGATATTAGTAAATAAATTTTTTTTGATACAACAATGAAAGTTTATTTCAAATCCACTTACCTAAACAATTTAGTGACACTACTATCTGAGCATCCATAAATGGATTGCAGATTGAGCATCGCGAGTGACGCACGTAGTATAGATATCTTTGGTCCATTGTTAAGTGGTAAACGAGCTAGTCTTTGCATGTTTTCATATTCTTCATCAACTTCTGATCGTGGAAATTCTATTGTGTCCATGAAACTGTTGACATCCTCTTCACCATCATGATCTTCATCCATCTTATGAACTACTTCGAGCATTTCTACCATATGTTCATTCCGTGTAATGGTATTAGTACTTGTTTGTACGTCTAACTCCCTTTTTGTTCTCTTTTGTCCACGAGAGATTACCAGTGTAATGTTGTTTGGGTCCATCTCCTCACCTGGGGGACCATGCGAATGGTAGCGTAGGTTTTATAGTCGACTTTTATCAAAGGATCGATACTCTCTAACATGTGTAGTACAAATCCATCCTTTCGGATAAATTTGATACTTGCACTTACTGCAAGGACATGCCATTCTCTCCTCCGGATCCAAACTAGCCATCTGATACAATATGGACATTTTAGAACATTTGATTTTTTTATTAAACTTAAAAATCATACTCCTAAGACTTAAACCTAAAATAGTTTAAATACTTAAACACCTAAGAAAACCTAAAACTCTAATCCTAAAACCCTAATACGAAAGACCTATATATGTGTATACGTTATGTATTATATATAAGTATTATATATATGTCTATTGCTTATATAATTAAAATCCTATTTTTATATATTTAATTATATATAATAAATTAATTTACTTATTCTTTTCATATTTATTTATCTATATAATTATCCTATTTTATATATTTATTTATTTATATATTCAGATTTTTTTATTAATTAACCATATTCTTAATTAATCCTATGTGTATGTGTATGTGTGTATATATGTTATGCAGGTGTTAAAACCCTAAAACCCTAATCACAATGACCTAGACCTAAAACATGTATATATGTGTATGCATGTGTATGCATATGTGTATGTGTATATATATGTGGAGACAGATATGTGTATAAGTATATGTGTGTACGTGTATGTGTATATATATTTACTCTCATTAAAATCGTTAAAATTAAACCAATTTTTATATATTTAATTATATATATTTATTTATTTATTTAAAACACTATTTCTTTTCATATTTATTTATCTATAATATTATCCTATTATATATATATATTTATTTATATATTCAAATTTTTCTCTTAGTTAATCCTATTTTTATATATTTAATTATATATATTTAATTTATTTATTTAAAACACTAGTTCTTTTTATATTTATTTATCTTTATAATTATCGTATTATATATATATATATATATATATATATATATATATATATATATATATATATATATATATATATATATATATATATATATATATATATATATATATATATATATATATATATATATATATTCCGAGTTTTTTCTTAATTTTTTTCTATATTTTCTCTTTATATAAATCTAATCGAGTTATATGTATGCTTAAACCCTAAAACCCTAATCCTAAAGATCTAGACCTAAAATATGTATATTTCTATATACATTTGTATATACATGTATATATGTATTATATGTGTATGTGTATGTGTGTATATATGTTATGGAGGTGTTACAACCCTAGAACCCTAATCAGAAAGACCTAGACCTAAAACATGTATATATGTGTATGCATGTGTATATATATGTGTATGTGTATATAGATATGTGTATAAGTATATGTGTGTATGTGTATGTGTATATATATGTACTCTGATTAAAATCCTTAA
Organism: Ceratopteris richardii; assembly: GCA_020310875.1. NCBI lineage: Eukaryota > Viridiplantae > Streptophyta > Polypodiopsida > Polypodiales > Pteridaceae > Ceratopteris > Ceratopteris richardii. Next base: position 112,624,612 of record CM035425.1, on the reverse strand, counting down.
AATTAGACCTATTTTTATATATTTAATTATATATATTTAATTTATTTATTTAAAACACTAGTTCATTTCATATTTATTTATCTATATAATTATCCTATTTTATATATTTATTTATTTATATATTCAGATTTTTTTCTTAATTAATTTTATTTTTATATATTTATATATATATATATATATATATATATATATATATATATTTAATTTATTTATTTAAAACACTAGTTCTTTTTATATTTATTTATCTATATAATTAACCTATTTTATATATATATTTATTCATATATTCAATTTTTTTTTAATTGTTTCTATATTCTATCTTTATATAAATTTAGTTGAGTTATATGTATGCCTAAACCCTAAAACCCTAATCTTAAAAATCTATACCTAAAATATATATATTTCTGTATGCATGTGTATATACATGTATATATGTATTATATGTGTATGTGTATGTTTGTATATATGTTATGCGTGTAAAAACCCTAAAACCCTTATCGAAAGGACCTAGACCTAAAACATGTATATATGTGTATGTGTGTGTATATATATGTGTTTGTGTATATATATGTGTATATAGATATGTTTATAAGTATATGTGTGTATATGTATGTGTATATTTTTACTCTGATTAAAATCCTTAAAATAAACCTATTTTTATATATTTAATTATATATAATTAATTAATTTATTTAAAACACTAGTTCTTTTCATAGTTATTTATCTATATAATTATCCTATTTTATATATATATTTATTTATATATTCAGATTGTTTTCTTATTTTTTTCTATATTTTCTCTTAATATAAATGTAATTGAATTATATGTATGCCTAAACCCTAAAACCATAATCTTAAAGATCTAGACCTAACATATGTATATTTCTGTATGCATGTGTATATACATGTATATATGTATTATATGTGTATGTGTGTATATATAATATGCATGTCTAAAAACCCTAAAACCCTAATAAAAAAGGCCTAGACCTAAAACATGTATGTATGTGTATGCATGTGTATATATATGTGTATGTGTATATCCATGTGATGCATGTGTGTATATGTGTGTATGTATGTGCGTGTGTATCCATGTGTGTATATATGTGTGTGTATGAATATCTGTATTTGTGTGTGTGTATTTGTGTGTATGCATGTGTGTGTATGCATGTGTATATGTGTGTGTATGTATGTGTGTATGCATGTGTGTGTATTTATGCATGTGTATATATGTGTATATGTGTGTATGCATGCATGTGTGTATATGTGTGTGTATGTATGCATGCATGTAAGTATATGTGTGTATGTATGTGTGTGTATGTATGTGTGTATATGTGTGTGTGTATCTATGTATGTGTGTATGTGTGTATGCATGTGTGTGTATGTGTATGTATGCATATGTGATATATGTGTGTGTATGTATGTGTGTATGCATGTGTGTGTGTATGTATGCATGTGTGTATATTTGTATGTGTGTATGCATGTATGTGTGTATATGTGTGTGTATGTATGCATGCATGTGTGTATATGTGTGTATATATGCATGTGTGTAGATGTATGTGTATATGTATGCATGTGCAGATGTGCAGATATGTGTGTGTATGTATGCTCTATCTTCCTATCTCTATCTTCCTCTCTTTCATCTCTCTCTCTCTCTTTATCTCTCTATCTCTCTTTCTCTCTCATCTCTCTCTCTCTCTTTCTCTCTCTCTCTCTCTCTCTCTCTCTCTCTCTCTCTCTCTCTCTCTCTCTCTCTCTCTCTTTTCTCTATCTCTTTCTCTCTCTATCTCTCTATCTCTCGCTCATCTCTCTCTCTCTCTCTCTCTCTCTCTCTCTCTCTCTCTCTCTCTCTCTCTCTCTCTCTCTCTCTCTCTCTCTCCCTCTCTCTCTCTCTATCAATAGAGAATAAAACAATCACTTACAAGTATGTCCCTCTTTTGGATTTCTATCTTCAAAGCGTAATGTATGTCATCTATTGTTGAATTCCAAAGAATCGACACCAAAGAACTTCTCCAAAATCAAAGAAAAGGGAAATTATAAGACCTAAAGCATCGAGAAAGACAAAGGCTAAGAGTACGCACATCACTTACCAAGATGTGAGATGTAAAGAGAGAGAGTGTGTGTGTAGAGAGAGAGATCTGTGTGTGTGTGTGTGTGCACAAGACAATGCAGGTCACAATTCGGTTTGTGCACGCAAGTTCCACATAAGACAACCAGTACTCAAACACATGTTAAATGTTCAGTTTTTCTCTCATGTTCCCAGTATGTTTAAAACATGGCCTCGGTATATGCATTTGTATGGGCATCGGTATTAGCGTTCGAAATTTCTAGTAAATTACCGATGCATATACCGATGCTCATACCGACTCACATACCGACAATCGCGAGACATCCTGACGATCCGTTTAAACAGTCATATTGACGGTCACTTGACCATCGATATCTTTAGGTGGACTTTTCGAACCTTTATAGGGACATCGGGAGTGACCGTCCATATAGACAGCATCAGTATGCCCCTCATATGTTGTATTTTATACACCTTCGTTGTAAATATTTTATGACCACATCCAACCGTGTGAAGGTTTGAGAACCTTCAAGGAAGTCTCAACATGTGAATATAAGACTATGGAGGATATAGATGCGTTCCAAAAGAGTGACTTAGTTTTACAATCATGAACTACCATTGAGCTTTTCACTACGGAGATTATTGGAAGAGAGAAAATTGAGAGACACACATAGATCAACCTTGGTCGCTCTATCCCACCGTAGTGACCATCTTTATAGATCATGGGATCCCACCTAAGAGCTCTATCATCCATTCTTTTCCCAAATCACCTTTCCTATATAAAGAGTGGTTCATGGTGCAGCAATTGCCAACCACATATCCACGGTCCTAAGCTTCTTCTTGAGGTTAATGTAATAGTTCCTTTCCCTTAGTTCCATTTTTTCCTCAATATACGATTGGAAGGCATTTGGTAAAGTTTCTATACTCATCACTCCCATTTGCTCCGATTGCACAATACAATGTACTTAGTCATCAATGTGTGTTCTTTTCCCATATCCTTCCCCTTAAGAAGACTCTTGAGACGTCAAAAAAAAAAAGTGGAAATCCATCTTGTAAGTGTCTACTATTTCCCATCTCATACACCTAGCTTACATACTCACATAAAATCAACCTCGTTCAAATGACCTCAATCCAATGTCATATGCCTTGACGGAGTAATAATGTGTATGACAACTATGGAACTCTATGGAGCTATTAAACCATGTAATAAATCTAAGTTTGTTGAATGGGATATACAAGTATTTAGTTGCTTAATAATAAAATTACGTAGTAGGATGTTACTAACATGGATATGTACTAAATGGGATTTTAGTAAAAAAGTGGTTGTAATCGGATATACAAGAAATGTCATGTGAACTAACTGATTATTTGCATGTACTAGAAAATTTTTGTCTATTTAAAGAATGAGCACGAGGAGTGAAAGGATGCTACTTTCTTGTAATGGTTTTTTCTTGATTGAAGCTATTACGATAAACATAAGATCTATTTTGTTCTATTCCTGCATCATAACTCCTGGATAGTATATTACTTTTATTCAAATTGCTCAGTTATATTCCTGCATCATAACTCCTGGATCTTCTAATCCTGCTGCTCTAGATTAGCATCTCTTGAAAACTTTGTGTGAAATTTTATGTGTTTCTTAACCCCAACACATTTGATGATCCTACTAATCTTGTTTGTAATAAGGCAAGAAATGAATATCACATAGATCGAGTATATTTGGAAAAGTTTATTACACAAGGGCTCATGCTCGTATGTCTCAATCAGATACATTAGATAATTTGAACAAGTTGCACATTACAATGGAAGACCTAGATATTGAAGAAATTGCTCTAGACCTAGAGGGTGTAGGAACGATTGCAGCCAAAGCATGTTGGTGGGAGGATATGTAAGGAAGCTAATCCTCATAGGAGGAACTACAAGGACAAGAAGGTAAGTCCAGTTTGGCCCACTAAGGGCCACTAGTAGACAAAGATCTAGAGGATATCCTAGGCCAAAGAATATGGCACAAACACCACCTAATCCTAGGGTCAAGATAGCTAAATTTAGAGGAGGATCTAAAGAAGATGAGGATTGCCATGTCGCTGAGTTTGAAATTAAGTGGACAGCCAATGGCTAAGCCACGCTCTATGGTGATGCGAAATTGCAACACTTTGTGACTACCTTTGAAAGTAAGGCCATGAGCTGGTTTAGCCAGCATGACATTCGACACTTTGCAAACTATACTGCATTAAAAACAACCTTTTGCAAATGTCTAGAAAAGAGAAGACTTTGACTTATGCGCTTAGAAAATTAAGAGCAATCACACAAAGGAATATTTTAGTGGAAGACTATGCACAAAATTTTGAATTTTAGTGGAAAGGCTATAGGGCAATGAGAGACCTACATATGAAATTTTAGCCGAGTATTTCTTGAAGGGATTAAGAAGGAGCTTGAGGAATGTGGTAGCTAGCAAAGATATAGCAGGTGGATTCAGTGTATTAGTATTAGCTACGGTTAGAGTAGAAAAAAGATTCGACAAAACAAAAGGTAAGTATGCTAACTTTGAATCATGAGATGGATCAAATAGAACATCAGACTCAGAAAATGATGCTATAGACATAGGTTAGGATAGTGAAATGAGGAAGTTCAAATAAAAACGAATTGTAAGAATAAAACTAAACACCTTAAAGAAGAAGACTTGATCAATAAATTTAAAAAGTTTGAGTATTTTGTACCTCCACCAAAGCAGAAGAAATTCTATGACATTTGTGAAAAAGAGGGGCATAGTATGGCTCGGTGTTGGTATAATCCAAAGAATAGAGAGGAGCCTTCAAGATATGAGCAGACAAGTAAGAATGAAGTGGTAGTGAAGCAGTCAAAACTTGTTATAGGATGAGAAGGTTACAATCGAAAAGACAAGGAAGACCTCCATGGTAAGAGCAATAAAATCAAGAAGCTAGAACAATGAGGGTAATGCCATGTGTATATAGTTCTCTCCTAGATCATTGGATAAGGCCAAATTGTCCATTATGGCTAAAACATAGGGAAGAGAGAGGAGTGTCGGTGGCAATGTATAATCAACCAAACCAACAAGCTCAACCACAACAACAAAATCATCAGGCGGCTCAAGCTAATGTCATTTTGATTCAGTTAACAAATGCAAAGGAGCAGGTGGTAGATAATCTCCGACATAGGTACATAAAAAGACATATCATATGAAGCAATGGAATTGTGACTATAATCAATGTTTGACATCTGAAGAGGTTGAATTCCTTGCAATAACAAGATCAATACAAAAAGGACCAGTAAACCGAAAGGAGCATAATTGGATTAGGGAATGGGTACTGAAGAGGATTTAGCAAAGTAAGGCTAATCAAGAAAGAATTGATTTAGATGATACAAAGTGTGTCATCGTTCAACACGAGGAAGTCAACAACAATATCAGTAGTGAAAAAAAATAATGATTGGTTTGAGGTATTTATTAATGCTCCTATACAAATATCATTGGACGAGTTATTAGCACTAGTTCCGACATTGAAGAAAAAATTGTTAAATAGACTTTTGGGACAACAGGTAAATATAAGTGATAATCACAAGGTGGCATTAGTTGTCGACATTAGGGGAAAAAATGGACCCTGCATGGGCATTGTAAGGATCCCTAAGTTTTAGGGATTAAAATGCTTAATCCATGAGCTTAAAGAAGCATCCCAAACCACCAATGGTTTTGTCAAATAAAATAGTATTTGATGAAGATGCTTGTTTGAACTCTCATCCGTGAGCATTTCTGACCGTTGGATTATTTTCATCGATGGCTTATTTTAAAAACTTGAAAAGGTAGAGAGAGAAGATGTCAATTGTCATGGGAGTGGGGCTCAAGAATTTTCGTACTCTCTGTAGATTTCTTGGCTGTCCGATCGTCAGTAATCCTGTGCCCGAGCGCAAATGGTGCTGATCGCTATTCGGAGATGCACCTGCATCGTTGGATGAGCATATACATCGGATGGCTGTGGTGAAAAGGCGCCATTCTCTCTCAAGGGAGCCACCTCAGCCATTGGATGTCAACTAGATCTAATGGCCTATGATGGAAGCGCCAAATTTTCACGAATTTCAAGCTGATCCGTTCGATTGAAGAAGCCATCCAACGATAGACGATAGTTTGCGCAATCTCTCATCATTGCTTCAAACGTAGCCACATGTTCTCAAGTGAATCCAAGGGTAGAGAATTAAAGAGACCTTGACTTTTCCCATTTCACCTTAGCGTTTGGATCTTTCAAGCAATCAAGGGCTCTAATTGATTTTTGAGCTTTTCAAAACCATCCTCAAGAGAAAACCCACTAGTTTTAGGTGGTTTTGGCATATTTGATTAAAGAAAAACAAGGGAAGCCTATGCCTACCCTATAAGATTAAGGGACTAGACTGTGGCCACCACCCTCTTCTCGTTGGTCCATCTCTAATCACCCCTTAATCTAAAAGGCCCATGCAGGGTTCATTTTTTCCCCTAATGATAACATTGCTCCGACCGATGTAGATTTTATGGTACCAGCCATTAAAGCTTAGTTTAAGGATAGGAGGTTTCAAGAAGTATTATTAGATGGTGGATCTAGTGTGAATATCTTTCCAAAAAAGGTAAATAAATAGCTGAAGGTAGGTGAATTACTCCGGGCCCATTCCATGTCAAAATGGCTATTCAAATGAGAGTTCAACCATTTGGAATCTTGAAGAAATAAGAAATAAAAGTAGTGGGAATGATGTTTATGGTAATTTTTCTGGTTATTGAGATGTTAAAATCAACATCTCCTTATGAAATGTTGCTTGATAGACCATGAATTAGGAGTTCTAACGTTAAGCAAGATTGGAGCTTGAATGTGGTGGTTATAACAAAAGGTAAAAGAAAGGTGACATTGCATGCAAGGAAGAATATTTTACTTAAAGAGAAACCTTTGGCGGCTTATACAATCAGTTTAGTAGAAGAAGTTGAAGACGATGAAGAAGAGGAGTTTTTGAAAGCCAATCCTATAGTGGTTCCTGTATTCAACATCGATGTCGAAGGCATATTGGAATAAGACAAAATTCCATGGAAGGTAAGTGAGGAAGTTTTTCCAAAAAAAGAAATAGTAGGCACAATATTAAGCAAGCTATGGAAAGCAAAGGCAGAAATTTCGACTAAAGAAGCCAAGGAGCAAGAAGCAAAGGAAGTTAAAGACATGCTAGAAAAGACTTATGCTAAGAATTATGCAATCTCAAATAAAGTAAAAGAGGATGAGTTATAGGAGCTTAATTTAGGCATGGAAGCTGACCCAAAGATGGTGAAAGTTTCTATGGACTTAGAAGGACATTTTTTGGAAGATCTTGTAGAGTTGTTCAAGGGGTATATGGATGTATTTGCATGGGCATATTTGGACATGAAAGGCATAGATCTGAACTACATGAACATTGGATTAACTTAAGAATGGATGTAGTATTAGTAGCTCAAGAAAGGTATAGAATGAATCTGAGCTTTGCAAGATAGGTTAAGGAATAGATAGATAAGTTGTTGATGGTAGGAGTCATTAAATTAGATAGATAAAAGTTGTTGATGGCACATGACGGGGATGGGGTCATAATTACGGGGATGAATGTGCATATGAACTTTCACAAAGCCAAGAGTGGTCCTCCTCGAGGAGCTCTTGGTGGTGGGAGGCTGGGAGCCGGTACAAGACCTAAAATTGGTGTGAAATTTAGGCCCTTTCTGTGTAATGTGTACATTTAGACCCTTACATTTGAATCTTCTGAATCCTGTTTTGATCCGAATATATAGGATGAGTTTGGCGTGGCCACTCTCTGTGTAATGTGTACAGACGTGAATATATAATTGAAACTATCTTTTGTCACCAATATCAATTGTGCCATTGTACATTGCACGAAATTTCGTAGTTCTTGTAATATTTTGACTATAAAATATCTAATGAGGTGGAATGTCTGTGTAATCTTAGACTTGAAACGAAGAGCACAATGTGGAACTATAAATATCTAAAGAAAATGTGGAAATTTTGAATTTTCCTATCCTTGCATGTACTCAAGGAAGATAAATAAATAGAGTTTTTCAGGTGCTTAAATTGTTTTGGGATGATGAAAGATGGCAAGAAATGAAGGGGAGACTCGCTCGCCATAGTGCATACTATCTTTTTAGTCACCAGCACAAACGAACGTTTCTCTTCACCAGCACAAACGAACGTTTCTCTTCATTATCTTTTTTGCATGCACATGCATGAAAAAGAAAGCTATCTGACGACCAGGTTAACTAAATGAGGATGGGGTTGACACCCATCTCAAAGCATTAACACTTCATTTTCAAAACCTCCACTCTAATGGAAATAAGATATTCAAAGAAAACAAGAATACCAAAGAAGTAAAGAGGTTTTGAAACCTTGTAACTAAGAAAAATTCTTAGAGCCTTGGAATTTAATTATAGGATTATAACTAAGATTTAGAGCGGTATATGTATATGTACCCGAGAGGAAACGAAGTATGAAAAGAAAAATTATGTGGCTATACATAGATTATGGCAACTTCATTAGACATTGGAACCTAAATATATTTACAAATTATTTCTAGACTATAGGATTTCTAAAGGAATTGACATAAGGCTTCACCATAATCATTGTGCATGAGAAATTGTATAAATTTGTGAGGTTTTATAGAGGATTTTTGTATTTTATACCACTACAATAGATCAGTTGTATACCGAGGTTTTTATCGAGGGAAATAAATGCGTGTATTTTTGGCCCGACATTGATGTAGGTGTCGGTATGCGCGTCGAAATTAAAGCGCCAGTATAAGTGTCAGTATAACCATCAATATAAGCATCAGTATGATCGTCGGTATTACCGATGCCCATACCGATAGTTATACGGATGCCTCTGCTAGGTGTACCATCGCGTATACCGGCACCCGTTCAATGTACCGACGCTTATTCCGATGGCATTACTGGGAGTACCGTCGCTTATACCAAAGACCATATCTGCAAAATTGTTTTTGGGCAGAGTGTGTTGTCTTTTGCTACAGCAACATTACCATGATGTTGCTTAGCAAAAGACAATACACTCTGCCCAAAAAAATCGAGTACATGTGATCTGTACTCTAATGTCAACCGAAATATGATTTCATAAAACATAATATTATTGGACACAAAAGAGATAATCAGAATGAACCATGAACCATGTACAAGAAGAGTTATATATTTCATAAATGAAGCATGTACAAGAGTGTGGCAAACCACTGTCATATATGATACTTTTACAAAATGTGGCAAAGCATTATATTGCCATATAAAAGTCAAATACAAAATTTTGGTGTGCCATTGCCCTACACATGCAAAGAATGTTCCATATCAATAGTCCTGCAACAAAGAACATTAATGAAATGAGATAAATTAACATGAAATTTACAAACAACAAGTAAAAACCAAGTTTATAAATTCATCACCTCATCGCAAATGCTCCCATGAAATGACCGCTCCGCATCCCTCCAGGTCCTCCAATAGCGTAGTCAATCCATGACGATATCCATAAGCCTCCTCCGTTCGTGTTGGAGTATGACCCATTGCCAGCTCTTGCAACAAATATACAAAACATTAGAGGAACATACATGAGAAGCTTAACACAAAAGAATTCAATAAACCAAATGTTACTAATAAACTCGTGACACATCGTGTCATATCCGCCGCTGCCGAAATGTGACGGTCCACCCGTATCTAAACGTGTGGCTATGGCATCTCGCTGCTAGCGATATCGGTCAAGAGTCTGCTACTGCTCGTTGCGACTCATATCCCACTCCTCACCATCTAACCATGGAAGCTTTGGTAAGCCTGCTTATGGAGCAAAGCTGTCGTATAGATGCACGCATTGCTTTTCCAGTCGCATCCATCACCGAAGCTCCATCTCAGATACTATATACCTTGGAGTCATCAAGGTCATGAGCACCCCAAGCTGTACGTGGTGTTCCATATGGTGTACACACGTGGCATATCTACATCTGAGGTACTCCTCTTAGGAGTAGAAGCAAGCGACACAACATCCCTCACACTACCTCCAAAACAGCCGCGTGCTCCACACCTAGCTATAGATTCACTCCTAGAACCTCCTCCTCTAGAGCATGACCTCGACCTACGAGACGGGCCAAAATCTGTATTGCGGTGAGGTGTCGGACGCACATGTCTACTATTAGAGCCAGTAGGCGATGGCTGAGAAGATGGTTGTGGTGGAGCCATAAAGATAGGAGATATACCTCCAGCAGGAGTAGCACCACCCGCAAGAGTGATGCCGACAGGAGTGACACCGGTGGGAGTGATGCGGCACGAGTGAGGCTGTCAGGAGTGAGGCTACCAGGAGTGAGGCGGGGGGGAGTGCTACCAGGAGCGATCCAATACTGTGAGACAACAGTCATATACGTGGGAGGTACCTAAGAGATGAACTCTACGAACTGCTCCTCTGTCATGGATGTGGAGTGACTGGAGGATTGTCTCCCATCGTGCTCTGTAACAAAACAACTCAAATAATTAGCATATAATAATAAACATAATATAGAGAAATGATAGTCTACACAAAACTTAGCAAAAAAAATAGAAATTAGTACGTAAAAGTGTTTGATTCAAATTTTCTCTAGTCTATCATCCTCTTAGAGATCCGATGCACCGAGAATATCTATCTCTATATTGATGAATTCTAAATCACTTGCTACGTTGTTTTCTTCCTGATCATCATCTATTGATGTCCTATATTGTGTCTTCTTCAATGATCTCTTCTTCTCGAACAATGATCTCTTCCTCTTCGACTATCGAATGAATCTCTAAGTCCACTACAGATGGACTTTGTTCTATATCTATGTTCTCACATATTTGTTTGCTATAGCGGACGACTTGTAAAACAAATAGCCACTCTGGTTCTTTTGAATCTGGTATAAAAACAACTTGCTCTTAGTGTTCGAGAAGTACAAATGTATCTCTTTCATCCGTCCATAATTTTATGGAGTCGACTTGAAGCAAACCGCTTTTATCCCGCCTCATTGTTGCGTAAAAGATAGTTTCAAGATATCTTGAATCACACCACGATAATCTAGCTGGCCTTCTTGAACATTATCATCTCTTGCACTTGCTCTACTTTGTTGCAAAAAGTTCACCATCATCCCACTATCAAAAGTAGACCTATTTTTATTGATTCATGGGATCCGAAAGTGTCATTCATGAGACCATAGTGCACCGTATTTAGTAAGCTCTCAATCACATCCCTTTGCGAGTTCTTCTTCTTCAGAGATATCTTCACCCGCTCTCTTTGCTTGTGAAACCGTTAGTGATCTACTCATTGGAAAAGGTGGAAGAGGTCAATGAATTTCTGGAAGAGGCAAAAATCGAGTGGATTTATTCCTTCGAAACTGAGCTCTTTCCTTTGCGTTCATCTCCTTGGCAAGCTCATACTTTTCTAACCACTTCTACATATTCTCAGAGTTAACTATGCAAAACTTCATTGTCTTCTCTCTAAAAGTTGCATCCATTTTTCTTTGCAATCCTTTATCTTGTGGTTCATCCCCTATGAGATAAACATCTTCATCATCACTCCATAAGAAAAGCATTTTGGGATTCGACATATGTAGAAACTCAGTTATGAATACAAGAGACTCTTGTACAAGCCATCCCTCTGCCATGCTACCCTCTAGATATGCTCTCTGTCGAACAAACCCTTTTAATGTCTTCATAAAGCGCTCTAAGAAGAACATCCATCGACTATGGACAGTTCTTGCTATTGCAACTTTATCTACCATATGAACTAGTAAATGAAGCTGAATAGTGAGAAGACTTGTGGGAAAGTCTTTCTCTAACATACAAATAGCCTCGATAGCATTGAGTTTCGCACTCTCTATCATATCTCTATTTATCTCTTTAGAAGAGATCCACCATACTAAAGAACTAATTTTATAAATGGTTCTTCGTATATCCTCTGGCAAAATTGATCTTTAAGAAGCCTGCTTAGTAAATAAAGTTATTTTGATACAACAATGAAAGTTTATTTCAAATCCACTTACCTGAACAATTTAGTGACACTACTATCTGACCATCCATAAATGGATTGCAGATTGAGCATCACGAGTGACGCACATAGTACAGATATCTTTACTCCAGTTTAAAGTGGTACACGAGCTAGTCTTTGCATGTTTTCATATTCTTCATTGACTTGTGATTGTGGAAATTTTGTTGTGTCCCTAAAACTCTAGACATCTTCTCCACCATCATGATCTTCATTCATCTCATAAAATGCTTCGAGCATTTCTTCCATATGTTCATTTCTTGTAATGCTATTAGTACTTGTTCATACGTCTAACTCCTTTTTTGTTCTCTTTTGTCCACCAGAGATTATTGATGCAATGTCGTTTGGGTCCATCTGCTCACCTGGGGGACCATGCGAATGGTAATGTAGGTTTTCTAGTCGACTTTTATGAAAGGATCCATACTCTCTAACATGTGCAGTATAAATCCCTCCTTTCTGATAAATTTGATACTTGCACTGAGTGCAAGGACATGCCATTCTCTCCTCCGGATCCAAACTAGCCATCTCATACAATATGGACATTTTAGAACATTTGATTTTTTTATTAAACCTAAATATCGTACTGCTAAAGACTTAAACTTGAAATACTAAAACCTAAATACTTAAACACCTTAAAAAATCTAAAACCGTAATCCTAAAACCCTAATACTAAAGACCTATATATGTGTATATGTGTTATATGTATTATATATATGTATTATATATATGTCTATTGCTTATATAATTAAAATCCTATTTTTATATATTTAATTATATATAATTAATTTATTTATTTAAAACACTAGTTCTTTTCATATTTATTTATCTATATAATTATCCTATTTTATATATTTAGTTTTTTATATATTCAGATCTTTTTTCTTAATTAATTCTATTCTTAATAAATCCTATGTGTATGTGTAAGTGTGTATATAAGTTATGGAGGTGTTAAAACCCTAAAAGTCTAGTCAGAAAGACCTAGAACTAAAACATGTATATATGTGTATGCATGTTTATATATATGTGTATGTGTATATCTATGTGTAGATAGATCTCTGTATAAGTATATGTGTGTATGTATATGTGTATATATATTTACTCTGATTAAAATCCTTAAAATTAAACCTATTTTTATATATTTAAATAGATATATATTGAATCTATTTATTTAAAACACTATTTCTTTTCATAATTATTTATCTATATATTTATCCTATTATATCTATATATATTTATTTGTATATTCAGATTTTTTTCTTAATCAATCCTATTTTTATATATTTAATTATATATTTTTAATTATGGATATTTAATTAAGTTATTTAAAACACTTATTTTTATATTTATTTATCTATATACTTATCCTATTATATATATATATATATATATATATATATATATATATATATATATATATATATATATATATATATATATATATATATATATATATATATATATATATATATATATATATATATATATATATATATATATATATATATTCAGATTTGTTTTCTATTTTTTCTATATTTTCTCTTTATATAAATTTAATTGAGTTATATGTATGCCTAAATCATAAAACCCTAATCTTAAAGATGGAGACCTAAAATATGTATATTTTTGTATGCATGTGTATATACATGTATATATGTATTATATGTATATGTGTATGTGTGTATATATGTTACGTAGGTGTTAAAACCGTAAAACCCTAATCAGAAAGACCTAGACCTAAAACATGTATATATATGTATGCATGTGTATATATATGTGTATGTGTATATATATGTGTGTATAGATATGTCTATAAGTATATGTGTGTATGTGTATATGTATATATATTTACTCTGATTAAATCCTTAAAATTAAAACTATTTTTATATATTTAATTAATTTATTTAAAACACTAGTTCTTTTTATATTTATTTATCTATATAATTATCCTATTATATATATATATATATATATATATATATATATATATATATATATATATATATATATATATATATATATATATATATATATATATATATATATATATATATATATATATATATATATATATATATATTTCTTATTTTTTTCTATATTTTCTCTTATTATAAATGTAATTGAATTATATGTATGCACAAACCCTAAAACCCTAATCTTAAAGTTCTAGACCTAAAATATATATATTTATGTATGCATGTGTATATACATGTATATATGTATTATATGTGTATGTGTATGTGTGTATATATGTTATGCATGTGTAAAAACCCTAAAACCGTAATCGGAAAGACCTAGACCTAAAATATGTGTGTATGTGTATGCACATGTATGTATATGTGTATGTGTATATATATGTGTATATATATATATGTATAAGTATATGTGTATGTATGTGTAAATAGCCTAAAAACTCTAATCCTATCTTTATATATTTGATGTAAAAAAAACTTTAAAATCAAAATTTTATATAAATTATATATCTTTAATTAAAACACTAGCTTATGTGTGTGCATATGTGTGCATGTGTGTACGTACATGTGTGTGTGAATGTGTGCATGTGTGTATATCTATATGTGTGTCTATGTATGCATGTGGGTACATATGTGTGTGTCTGTATGCATGTGTGTATATCTGTGTGTGTATGTATGCATGTGTGTATATCTGTGTGTGTGTCTATGTATGCATGTGGGTACATATGTGTGTGTCTGTATGCATGTGTGTATATCTGTGTGTGTATGTATGCATGTGTGTATATGTGTATGTGTGTGTATGAATGCATGTAGGCATGCATGTGTGTATATGTGTGTATGTATGTGTGTGTGTGTATGCATGTGTGTATATATGTGTGTGTATGAATGTGTATATCTGTGTGTGTGTATGTGTGTGTATGTATATGTGTATATGTGTGTGTATGTATGTGTGTATGTATGTGTGTATGCATGTGTGTATATGTGTATATGTGTGTATGCATGCATGTGTGTATATGTGTGTATATATATGCATGCATGTGTGTATATGCGTGTATGTATGTGTGTGTATGTATGTGTGTATATGTGTGTATGTATGTGTGTATGCAGGTATGTGTATGTGTATGTATGCATATGTGTATATATGTGTGTGTATGTATATGTGTGTGTATGTATATGTGTGTGTATGTATATGTGTATGTATGTGTGTATCCATGTGTGTGTATGTATGCATGGTGTGTATATTTGTATGTGTGCGTATGCATGCATGTGTGTATATGTGTGTGTATGTATGCATGCATGTGTGTATGTATGCATGTGTATACATGTATGTGTGTATGTATGCAAGTGTAGATATGTAGATGTGTGTGTGTATGTATGCTATATCTTTCTCTCTTTCATCTCTCTTTATCTCTCACTCTCTCTCTCTCTCTTTATCTCTCTATCTCTCTATATCTCTTTCTCTATCATCTCTCTCTCTTCTCTCTCTATATCTCTCTCTCTCATCTCTCTCTCTTTCTCTCCCTCTCTCTCTCCCTTTATCTCTCTATCAAGGTCAGGAGTCTCCTGCTGCTCATCATGAATCATATCACACTCAACATCTAACCATATAGGCTTTAGTAAGCCTTCTTTGAAAGCATCACGAGCCTCGGATCGTCGATGGGACATAATTTCACGTGTGGTGTGTAGAATCCACTCTAAACTAACAAGGGGCTGCCCATCGGCTAGTTAGAACTCCTGATAAATCGTCTGTGTGATATAATTCTTCAAATCTTTATCTTGTTCAATCCATTTCAACATGATAGAGTGTCCAAACTATATGGAGCAAAGCTCTCGTATACGTGCACGCTTTGCATTTCCAACCGCATCCATCATCAGAGCTCCATCTCGGATACTATACACCTTGGAGTCTTCATGGTCATGAGCACCTCAAGGTGCACGTGGTGTTCCAATTGGTGTACCATATGGCATACCTACATCTGAGGTACTCATCCTAGGAGTAGAAGCAGGTGACACAACATCCGTTACACTACCTCCACAATAGCCGCCTCCTCCAAACCTACTTGTAGATCCACTCCTAGAAGCTCCTGCTCCAAAGCGTTGTCGTGAAGATTACATCTTGACAATATCCATCTAAAATCATGGACTTCAAGAAGATGTGACGATGTACACCATGTACTGGCCCAGAATTTTTTGAAGTCCATTACATGAGAACGAGGGCAGTTCTGTGGTTCGAGAGAAAGAAAAGCTTCAATCGACTAGAAGAATGTAATAGTGCGCATGGTATTTGGGTGGAGATATATTTTCTGGAAGGAGAACAATGAAGGGGAGTGCATTATCTTTTGGCTGGACAAGAATAGATAGGGAGATTTTCAGGGAATCAGATCGGCAAAAGAAAAGGGGAAGAAGGGCTTGCTGGAGAAAATTCGGCGGCAAACAAAAGAAGAAGAACTTCACACATTTCGTAGAAAGGGAGGAGGCAACTCCCGATTTTCTGGCTTGATTCGTGGAGATCAGAAGAGAAGGGGACTGGCCGCACTGGAGAAGGACACATCATAATCATTTTTCCTATTCTTCGAGGAAGCTGGGAGACGGGGAAGGAAAAAAAAAAGGTTCTTCATTGCTGGGGGCATGTTGGGGGCCAGTGTTGTATTTTGACGGTCGACCCTGCCCTTCAATTTGGAAGGCCATCTCTGGATTGTCACTGTATTTCATGATTTTAATGCATTTTTTGAAGGTCAAATAAAAGTTTTAACCTTATTTTACGGTGAAAACTGCCCAAAACGGGCAATACGGCCGCCAAAAATCAACACTCTTGGGGGCACGAGATGCCGCATTTGAGATGGGGTGAATGATAACAAGAAACACAACAAGCTGTAGGAAACAGAGTACTTCCATAATTGGATCGGAAGTAACTAGCAGACTATTCCCAACGTTCATCACGAGTTCGAGTCAATTCCTCAATGATTCTCCTTAGCTCGGGAAGCAACAAGGAGCGCTGAATCCATTGGTAAGAGAATCCTCTACCTGTGTCGTATCTCTGTGTGTGGTGCTGTTTCGAAAAGAGGATTGGTTTTCCTGGAGCTCTTCAGGAAACTTCACGGACGAAAGAGGGCTGGACAGAGAATGAGGGGATATTCTTGACTTTGTTATTCTTCAAGTTTTCTGAAGCAGAAGAAAAAGGACATTAGAAAGCATTTTCGGCTTGATTATTATACGAAGGTCATCGTCCTCAAGGCATCTAACTACAAAGGGTTTCGATTGTGTTTAAGAGAAAGACTACTATTGGATGGAAGCACTCATAAGAATCTGATTCCATGAAGAGGATCTTGCTATGCATGATGACGCATTGAGATTGTGACTGTGATTGAAGGCTGCTGCAGAGAGAAAGCATATTTGAAACTCCAAATCTGAATTTGACTATCCAATTTGCATAGACATAACTGAAGCAGGCTCGCAAGCAACATAGCTTTCATGCAAGCATCTCTGTCATGGGAATGAGAATATATATTGGCTTAAATAGCAGAAGAATATGCTTATCTATTATGTTGATGCAAGCTACAAACTCAGCGCAAATCAGTTTCTTCAAGTGAAGTGAACATATACAGTACAAGAAGTTGATTCAATCATGGGAACGCACTTGTTTCATTAAATGCTGAGATGTCGAGCTGGTCTCATAGATGAAGCCTCATGATACATGAAGGTTCATGTTGAAGAATTCTGTTAGCAAGGAGAGGTTGTTGATGCCTGAAGAAAGGAAGGAGATCAACTTTATCGCAAAGTTTCAGCCCAAGCAAACTCACAGAAAAGATGCCAAACCATAAGGATTTCCAGGTTTCTCTGCTATTTTGGCAAATCCATTTCCTTTAGTCATCATTCACCTATACATGAAATGTGTTTCTCCGTCTGTTACATTTTCCATTTCTTTCATACCTATAAGAAGAACTCATGAAAGTTCTTTTGTGTGCCAAAAATATTATATGACTATTTAAAATCTTGAATCAGGAGTATCTATGCGCTGAGCTTTCATATGTGAGCTGCATTTTTAGAAGTCTTATGCTCTTTGCATGTATTTATACTAACTACTTTGCTTAACATCTTGCATACAAAACAGTTTTTTTTCGTTTTTGTTTTTTTTTTGTTTTAATACACTATGGAATTTCCATTTTTCGCTTAATGTCTCGAATGGAGCAAGTAGTGCGATGCCTTAAGCAAGAACAGAAAGAGACTTGTGTGTTAAAGGTCTGGGCAAGTTCCTCCATACTCAAACCTTGAAACCAAAGGATTAATACTACTGGAATGTTTTATGTTGCAGTGATATATATGCTTGTTCCACCAATGCATTAATGATTCATAAACAAATACAAAATTTTTTCGTGTTGCACAATGTGCCAGAGAACAACTAAACCTTGACTAGCTTATTCTATGAATGGGAATAAAACTTTTTGCTTTATCGAAAGTCATTAAAATATGTTGTTCAACGTGTGAGTACAAGACGAGACAGGAGCGAGTCGATGGAATTTGGTGGAGAGACAGAGAGCATTGTTTGCTTTCGTGCAGATTTCGATTGAGTACTAAGGATTCCATGAATAATTTGAAAGAATTTATGGGTTTGAATGACATTCATAGAAAAGTGCAACTTCCACGATTGTTTCTTGAAAGCTAGGTGAACGTAGGGATGAATTCCTTATATTCGTCTTGTAGCTTGAAAACATGTGGTTTAAAATTCTCTAAAGACAATCATGATTAGAGAGATAATATTATGCTTGCTTATGGTTAAGAAGAAAGTGAGATGTTGGGTTTTATTGATTGTTTGGTCTCAAACTTCACCTTGATTTTCGTGATGGAATAAGCTGCTAAGTACCAATGTTGTTCATGGTGATGAAGTAGGAATTTTATGTTCACAACATTGTTGACCATCATTGTCATGGCAAGAATTCCTTTTAATATTATCCCATGTGCAACTTTCACTTGACTCCTCCCTCCTTTGTCACCTTCTTGGCACCCCGTGTGCATCCCTAAACGCGCAAGAACCCGACCACAACATGACCTCGACTTACGAGACAGGCCAGAACCTGTATCGAGTTGAGGTGTCGAACACACACGTCTACTATTAGAGCTAGTAGGGGATGGCTGAAAAGATGATCGTGGTGGAGTCATAAAGCTAGGAGACATACCTCCAGCAGGAGTAGCACCACCCGCAGGAGTGACACCGGCAGGAGTGACACCGATAGGAGTGACACCGGCAGGAGTGAGGCCGGAAGGAGTGAGGCTGCCAGGATTGAGGGGGGGGGAGTGCTACCACGAGCGATCCAATATTGTGACGCAACGGCTATATACGTGGGAGGTACCTGAGAGATGAACTCTAAGAACTGCTCTTCTGTCATGGAATGTGGAGTGACTGGAGGACTATCTCCTATCGTGCTCTATAACAAAACAACTCAAATAATTAGCATATGATAATAAAGGTAATATAGAGAAATGGTAGTCTACAAAAAAATCTAGCAAAAAAATAAACAAAAATTAGTAAGTACAAGTGTTTGATTCAAAACTTCTCTAGTCTATCATCCTCTTGGAGATCCGATGCATCGAGAATATATATCTCTATATTGATGACTTCTAAATCACTTGCTATGCTGGTTTCTTCGTGATCATCATCTATTGCTTCGTCCTGTATTTCATCTTCTTCAATGACCTCTTCTTCTCGAACAATGATCTCTTCCTCTTCGCCTATCGAATGAATCTTTGAGTCCACTACAGATGGACTTTCTTCTACATCTATGTTCTCACAGATTTATCTACTACATGGGGCAACTTGTAAAACAAATAGCCACTCTGGTTCTTTTGAATCTGGTATAAAAACAACTTGTTCTTAGTGTTCGGGAAGTACAAATGTATCTCTTTCATCTGTCCATAATTTTGTGGAGTCAACTTGAAGCAAACCGCTTTTATCCCGTCTCACTATTGCATTTCTTCCAGAGGTGACTACTTTGAACCATTTCACATCAAAAACAAAGTAATCAAACTTCCTAAAAGATAGTTTCAAGATATCTTGAATCACGACACAATAATCTAGCTGGCCTTCTTGAGCATTATCATCTCTTGCAATCGCTCTACTTTTTTGCAAAACGTTCACCATCCCCCCACTATCAAAAGTAGAACTATTTTTATCGATTCATGTGATCCGAAAGTGTGGTCCATGAGACCATAGTGCACTGTATTCAGTATACTCCCAATCACATCCCTTTGCAAGTTCTTCTTCTTCAGAGATATCTTCACCCGCTCTCTTTGCTTGTGAAACCGCTGTATCTAGCCATGTGCTCGTTGGAAAAGGTGGAAGAGGTCGAAGACTTTCTGGACGAGGCAAAAGTCGAGTGGAACGATTCCTTTGAAATTGAGCTCTTTCCTTTGCGTTGGTCTCCTTGGCAAGCTCATACTTTTCTAAACACTTGTGCATAGGCTTAGAGTTAACTATGCAATACTTCATTGCCTTCTCTCTGAAAGTTGCATCCATTTTTCTTTGCAATCCTTTACCTTGTGGTTCATCGCCTATGAGACGAACGTCTTCATCATCACTCCATAAGCGAGGCATTTCGGGATCCGAGATACGTAGAAACTCAGTTATGAATACAAGAGACTCTTGTACAAGCCATCCCTCTGCGATGCTACCCTCTAGACATGCTCTCTGTCGAACAAACCCTTTTAATGTCTTTATAAAGCACTCTTAGAAGAACATTCATCGACTATGGACAGTTCCTACTATTGCAACTTTATCTACCACATGAACCAGTAAATAAAGTTGAATAGTGAGAATACTTGTGGGAAAGTATTTCTCTACCATACAAACAGTCTCGATAGCATTGGGTTTCATACTCTATGCTATCTCTATTTATCTCTTTAGAAGAGATCCACCATTCTAAAGAACTAATTTAATAAGTGGTTCTTTGTACATCCTTTGGAAAAAAATTATCTTTAAGAAGCAAGCAATAAGCAATTAGAACGAATTACTAAATAAAGTTATTTTGATATAACAATGAAAGTTTATTTCAAATCCACTTACCTGAACAATTCAGTGACACTACTATCTGACCATCCATAAATGGATTGTAGATTCAGCATTGCGAGTGACGCAAGTGGTACAGATGTCTTTGCTCCATTTTAAAGTGGTAAACAAGTTAATCTTTGCATGTTTTCATATTCTTCATCGACTGTTGATCGTGGAAATTCTGTTGTGTCCATGAAACTGTGGACATCTTCTCTACCATCATGATCTTCCTCCACCTCATAAAATGCTTCGAGCATTTCTTCCATATGTTCATTCTGTGTAATGCTATTAATACTTGTTTTTACATCTAACTCCTTTTTTGTTCTCTTTTGTCCTCGAGAGGTTACCAGTGTAATGTCATTTGGGTCCATCTGCTCACTTGGGGGACCATGCGATACAAGAAACTTAATGCAACAACTCTAACAGATCCTTTTCCCATATCATTTTGTGATGTCGTGCTTGATGCAATGGCTAGTCATAAAATGTATAGTTTTCTTGATGGATTCTTAGGGTATAATCAGATTAAGGTTGTTGAAGAGGATCATTATAAAATAGCTTTTATTACGGAATCTGGAGTCGGTTATGAGTTTTAGCCTAAAGAATGGACGACTTTCCTTCAATTATGTGGCGCATAAAGTATTTGAGCCTTATTTAGAAGACTTCATGAGAGTTTTTGTGGATGATTTTAATCTTGTCTTTGGTAGGATGGAGTTGCTATGATCTCATCAACAAATAAAAAAAGACATGTGAATTCGAACTCAGAATTTTAATCTAAGCTAATCCTTAAGAATATCTAGTTAACATCTAAAGATTATCCTTAAAAAAGAAGATGCGGATTGCCATGTGGCTGAGTTTGAAATTAAGAGAACAACCAATGGTTATGCCACGTTGTATGGTGATGTGATGAAACTCCAACAACTTGAGGCTACCTTAGAAAGTAAGGCCATGAGCTGGTTTAGCCAGTATGACATAGGGCACTTTGCAAGCTATAATGCATTAAAAAAAGCCTTAACAAAGTTCTAGAAAAGAGAAGACTCTGACTTATGCGCTTAGAAAATTAAGACAAATCACGCAAAGGAATATGTTAGTGGAAGACTATACACAAAATTTTGAATTTTAGTGGAAAGTCTATAGGGCAATGAGAGACCTACATATGAAATGTTAGCTGAGTATTTCTTGAAGGGATTAAGAAGGAGCTTGAGGAATGTGGTAGCTAGCATAGATATAGCAAGTGGATTCAGTGTATTATTATTAGCTATGGCTAAAGTAGAAAGAATTTTCGAAAGGACAAAACGTAAGTATGCTAACTTTGAATCATGAGATGGATCAGGGACAACATCGGACTCACAAAATGATGTTATAGACACAGGTTGGGATAGTGAAATGAGGAAGTTCAAATAAAAAAGAATCATAAGAATAAAGCTAAACATGTTAAAGATGAAGGCTTGATCAATAAATTTAAAAAGTTTGAATATTTGGTACCTCCACCAAAGCAGAAGGAATTTTATGAAATTTGTCAAAAAGAGGGGCATAGTATGGCTCAGTGTTGGTATAATCCAAAGAATAGAGGGCAACCTTCAAGATATGAGGAGACAAGTAAGAATGAAGTGGTAGTGAATCAATCAAAACTTGTTAGAGGATGAGAAGGTTACAATCCAAAAAGACAAGGAAGGACTCCATGGTAAGAGCAATAAAATCAAGAAGCTAGACCAACGAGGGTAATGCCATGTGTATATAGTTCTATCCTAGATCATTGGATAAGGAAAAATTATCCATTATCGGTAAAACATAGGGAAGAGAGAGGAGTGTCGGTGGCAAGGTATAATCAACCAAACCAACAAGCTCAACCAAAACAACAAAACCATCAGGCAGCTCACGCAAATGTCATTTTGATTGAGTTAACAAATGCAAAGGAGCAGGTGGTAGATAATCTCGGACATAGGTACATAAAAAGACATATCCTATGAAGGAATAGAATTGTGACTATAATCAATGTTTGACATCAGAGGAGGTTGAAGTCCTTGCAGTAACAAGATCAAAACAAAAAGGACCAATAAACTTGAAGGAGCAAAAGGGGATTAGGGAACGGGTGCAAAAGAGGATTTAGCAAAGTAAGGCTAGTCAAGAAAAAATTGATTTAGATGATACAAAGTGTGTCATCGTTCAACACCAGGAAGTCAACAACAATATTAGTAGTAAAAAAATAATGATTGTTTGAGGTATTTATTAATGCTCATATACAAATATCATTGGACTAGTTATTAGCACTAGTTCCGACATTGAAGAAAAAATTGTTAAATAGACTTTTGGGACAATAGGTAAATATAAGTGATAATCACAAGGCGAAATTAGTTGTTGATAACATTGATCGGACTGATGTAGATTTTATGGTTTCAGCCATTAAAGCTTAGTTTAAGGATAGGAGGTTTCAAGAAGTATTATTAGGTGGTGGATCTAGAGTGAATATCTATGCAAAAAAGGTATATAAATAACTAAAGGTAGGTGAATTAGCTCTGGGGCCATTCCATGTCAAAAAGGCTAATCAAATTAGAGACGTTCAACCATTGGGAATCTTGAAGAAATAAGAAATAAAAGTAGTAGGAATGATGTTTATGGTAGTTTTTGTGGTTAATGAGATGTTAGAGTCAACATCTCCTTATGAAATGTTGCTTGGTAGACCATGATTTAGGAGTGCTAACGTCAAGCAAGATTGGGGCTTCAATGTGGTGGTTATAACAAAAGGTAAAACAAAGATGACATTGCGTGCAAGGAAGAATATTTTACTTAAAGAGAAACGTTTGGCAGCTCACAGAATGAGTTAGTAGAAGAAGTTGAAGATGATGAAGAAGAATATTCAACATCGATGTCAAAGGCATATTGCAATAAGACAAAATTCCATGGAAGGCAAGTGAGGAAGTTTTTCCAAGAAAAGAAATAGTAGGCACAAAATTTCGACTAAAGAAGCCAAGGAGCAAGAAGTAAAGGAAGTTAAAGACATGGTAGAAAAGACTTATGCTAAGAATTATGAAATGTCAAATAAAGTAAAAGAGGATGAGTTATAGGAGCTTAATTTAGGCATGGAAGCTGACCCAAAGATGGTGAAAGTTTGTATGCACTTAGAAGGAAATTTTTTGGAAGATTTCGTAGAGCTCTTAAAAGGGTATATCGATGTATGTGCATGGGAATATTTGCACATGAAAGGCATAGATCTGGGCTACATCAACATTGGGTTAACTTAAGAGTGGATGCAGTATCAGTAGCTCAACAAAGGTATAGAATGAATCCAAGCTTTGCAAAATTGGTTAAGGAATAGATAGATAAGTTGTTGATGGTAGGATTCATTAAAGCAGTAACGTGGTTGTCACCAATAATTATGGTGCCTAAGAAAAATGGCAAGTTAAGAATATGTGTAGATTACAAGAAACTTAATACAACAACTATAACAGATCCTTTTCCCATATCATTTTGTGATACCGTGCAATGGTTGGTCATAAAATGTATAGTTTTCTTGACGGTTTCTTAGGGTATAATCAGATTAAGGCTGTTGAAGAGGATCATCATAAAATAGCTTTTATTACTGAATTTGGAGTCCGTTATGAGTTTTAGCCTAAACAATGGACCACTGTCCTTCAATTATGTGGCACGTAAAGTATTTAAGCCTTATTCAGAAGACTTCATGAGAGTTTTTGTGGATGATTTTCTTGTCTTTGGTAAGATGCATTTGCTATGATCTCATAGGAAATGAAAAAAGACATGTGAATTCGAACTCACAATTTTAAATAATCCTAAGAATATATAACTAACTACCCCCTTTCCAGATCGATTTTCATGCAATCCATGTGCCCCTTATTTCAACCCTGAGGAGTTGGTTGACGATGACAATTACAAAGATGAAAGTCATCAATGGATGTTCTAACGTGCATATGATGTTTCACAAAACCATTAGTGGTCCTCCTCAAGGAGCTCTTTGGTGGTTGTGTTCCTTCGTGTTAGACAAGACGAGTGAAACGAAAACGAGGTGTGGCCTAACGGGTTTTGAAATTTTGTTATAATCTACAAAACTCCGGGTCTTTTCGTTTGGAGCCTTGACTCACAGATTTCGTCGTGGGCTTCTGATTTCTCCAAAAAGTTCCTTTTCCGAAAACGTCCGGCAGTTTCCACGCTCTTCTGGACTGGCCCGATGACTTCCCCATTTATACTCGAAAGCGCTTGTCGACAATTCATAGAATTCTAAGTGATCCTATGACCTACGCGCTTGCCTTTGCGGTATACAGGCTTCTAAGTATCTCGTGCGAAGTTCCCCCTTCTCGCATTTCAGTCACACAGTTTGCCTAATCAGAAAGACCTAGACCTAAAACATGTATATATGTGTATGCATGTGTATATATATGTGTATGTGTATATATATGTGTGTACAAATATGTGTATAAGTATATGTGTGTATGTGTATATATATTTACTGTGATTAAAATCCTTAAAATTAAAACTATTTTTATATATTTAATTAATTTATTTAAAACACTAGTTCTTTTTATATTTATTTTTCTATATAATTATCCTATTATATATATATATATATTTATATATTCAGATTTTTTCTATATTTTCTCTTAATATAAATGTAATTGAATTATATATATGCATAAACCCTAAAACCCTAATCTTAAATATCTAGACTTAAAATCTGTATATTTATGTATGCATGCATATATACATGTATATTGTATTATATGTGTATGTGTATGTGTGTATATATGTTATGCATGTGTAAAAATCCTAAAACCCTAATCGGAAAGAGCTAGACATAAAACCCTAATCGAAAAGACCTAGACATAAAATATGTGTGTATGTGTATGCATGTGTATG
The DNA here is from genome assembly GCA_020310875.1 of Ceratopteris richardii. Taxonomy (NCBI): domain Eukaryota; kingdom Viridiplantae; phylum Streptophyta; class Polypodiopsida; order Polypodiales; family Pteridaceae; genus Ceratopteris; species Ceratopteris richardii. Next base: position 112,598,629 of record CM035425.1, on the reverse strand, counting down.
TGTATATATATGGGTATATATATATACATATATATATATATATATATATATATATATATATATATATATATATATATATATATATATATATATATATATATATATATATATATATGTATAAGTATATGTGTATGTATGTGTACATAGCCTAAAAACCCTAATCCTATTTTTATATATTTGATGTAAAAAAAAACTTTAAAATCAAAATTTTATATATTTAATTAAAACACTAGCTTATGTGTGTGTATATGTGTGCATGTGTGTATGTACATGTGTGTGTGAATGTATGCATGTGTGCATATGTGTATGTGTGTCTATGTATGCATGTGTGTACATATGTGTGTATATGTATGCATGTGTGTACATGTGTGTGTGTATGTATGCATGTGTGTATATGTGTATGTGTGTGTATGTGTGTGTATGTATGCGTGGATGCATGCATGTGTGTATGTATGTGTATGTATGCATGTGTGTATATATGTGTGTGTATGAATGTGTGTATCTATATGTGTGTGTATGTGTGCATATGCATGTGTATATGTGTGTGTATGTATGTGTGTATGCATGTGTGTGTACATGTATGCATGTGTGTATATGTGTATATGTGTGTATGCATGCATGTGTGTATATGTGTGTGTATATATGCATGCATGTGTGTATATGTGTGTATGTATGTGTGTGTGTATGTATGTGTGTATATGTGTGTATATGTATGTATATGTGTGTATGTATGTGTGTATGCATGTGTGTGTATGCGTATGTATGCATATGTGTATGTATGTGTGTGTATGTATGTGTGTATGCATGTGTGTGTATGTATGCATGTGTGTATATTTGTATGTGGGTGTATGCATGTATGTGTGCATATGTGTGTGTATGTATGCATGCATGTGTGTGTGTATGTATGCATGTGTGAACATGTATGTATGCAAGTGTAGATGTGTGTGTGTGTATGTATGCTCTATCTTTCTCTCTTTCATCTCTCTTTATCTCTCACTTTCTCTCTTTATCTCTCTATCTCTCTATCTCTCTTTCTCTATCATCTCTCTCTTGTTTCTCTCTCTCTCTCTTTCTCTCTCTATATATATCTCTCTCTCTCCCTCTCTCTCTCTCCCTTTCTCTCTCTATCAAGGTCAGGAGTCTGCTGTTGCTCGTCACTAATCATATCACACTCAGCATCTAACCAAATAGGCTTTGGTAAGCCTGCTCTGAAAGCATCACGAGCCTCGGATCGTCGATGGGACATAACTTCACGTGTGGTGTGCAGAATCCACTCTGAACTAATAAGGGGCTGCCCATCGGCTGATTAGAACTCCTGATAAATCGTCTATGTGATATAATTCTTCCGATCTTTATCTTGTTCAGTCCATTTCAACATGATAGAGTGTCCAAACTATATGGAGAAAAGTTGTCATATACGTGCATGCTTTGCATTTCCAGCTGCATCCATCACCGGAGCTCCATCCCGGATACTATACACCTTGGAGTCATCATGGTCATGAGCACCCCAAGGTGTACGTGGTGTTCCATGTGGTGTACCATGTGGCATACCTACATCTGAGGTACTCGTCCTAGGAGTAGAATCAGGCTACACAACATCCGTCGCACTGCCTCCACAATAGCTGCCTCCTCCAAACCTACCTGTAGATCCACTTCTAGAAGCTCCTGCTCCAAAGTGTGACCTCGACTTACGAGACATGCCAGAACCTGTATCGAGTTGAGGTGTCGAACACAAATTTCTACTACTAGAGCTAGTAGGGGATGACTGAAAAGATGGTCGTGGTGGAGTCATAAAGCTAGGAGACATACCTTGGGCGGGAGTAGCACCACCCGTAGGAGTGACGCCGGCAGGAGTGACACCGGCGGGAGTGACACCAGCGGGAGTGAGGCCGGTAGGAATGAGGCCGGTAGGAGTGAGGGGGGGAGTGCTACTAGGAGCGATCCAATATTATGACGCAATGACCATATACGTGGGAGGTACCTGAGAGATGAACTCTAAGAACTGCTCCTCTGTCATGGAAGGTGGAGTGACTGGAGGACTATCTCTCATCGTGCTCTGTAACAAAAGAACTCAAATAATTAGCATACAATAATAAAGGTAATATAGAGAAATGGTAGTCTATAAAAAAACCTAGCAAAAAAATAAACAAAAATTAGTAAGTACAAGTGTTTGATTCAAAACTTCTCTAGTCTATCATCCTTTTAGAGATCCGATGCATTGAGAATATCTATCTCTATATTGATGACTTCTAAATCACTTACTATGCTCGTTTCTTTGTGATCATCATCTATTGCTTCGTCCTCTATTTCGTCTTCTTCAATGACCTCTTCTTCTCGAACAATGATCTCTTCCTCTTCGCCTATCGAATGAATCTCTGAGTCCACTACAGATGGACTTTCTTCTAGATCTATGTTCTCACAAATTTGTCTACTATGTGGGGTGACTTGTAAAACAAATAGCCACTAAACTCGAACTCATAATTTTAATCTAAGGTAATCCTAAGAATATATAACTAATTACCACCTTTCCAGATCGATTTTCATGCAATCCATGTGCCCCTTATTTCAACCCTGAGGAGTTGGTTGATGAAGGTTATCAATGGATGTTCTAACATGCGTATGATGTTTCACAAAACCATTAGTGGTCCTCCTCGAGGAGCTCTTTGGTGGTTGTGTTCCTTCGTGTTAGACAAGACGAGTGAAATGAAAACGAGGTGTGGCCTAACGGGTTTTGAAATTTTGTTATAATCTACAGAACTCCGGGTCTTTTCGTTTGGAGCCTTGACTCTCACAGATTCCATCGCGGGCTTCTCCAGAAAGTTTCTTTTCCGGAAACATCCGGCAGTTTCCACACTCTTCTAGACTGCCCCGATGACTTCCCCATTTATACTCGAAAGCGCTTGTCGACAATTCGTAGAATTCTGAGTGATCTTGTGACCAACGCGCTTGCATGTGTGTATATGTGTGTATGTATGTGTGTGTGTATGTATGTGTGTATGTGTGTGTGTGTGTGTATATATGTGTGTATGTGTGTATGCATGTGTGTGTATGTGTATGTATGCATATGTGATATATGTTTGTGTATGTATGTGTGTATACATGTGTGTGTATATGTATGCATGTGTATATATTTGTATGTGTGTGTATGCATGCATGTGTGTATATGTGTGTGTATGTATGCATGCATGTGTGTATATGTGTGTATGTATGCATGTGTATACATGTATGTGTGTATGTATGCATGTGTAGATGTGTAGATGTCTGTGTGTATGTATGCTCTATCTTCCTCTCTTTCATCTCTCTTTATCTCTCACTCTCTCTCTTTATCTCTCTATCTCTCTTTCTCTCTCATCTCTCTCTATCTCTGTCTCTCTTTCTCTCTCTCTCTCTCTCTCCCCTCTCTCTCTCTCTTTTCCATATATCTTTCTCTCTCTATCTCTCTCTCATCTCTCTCTCTCTATCTTTCTCTCTATCAATAGAGAATAAAACAATCACTTACAATTATGTCCCTCTTTTGGATCGCTATCGTCAAAGCATAATGTATGTCATCTATCATTGAATTCCAAAGCATGGATGCCAAAGAACTTCTGCAAAATCAAAGAAAAGAGAAATTATAAGACCTAAAGCATCGAGAAAGACAAAGGCTAAGAGTACGCGAAGCACTTACCAAGATGTGAGATCTAAACAGAGAGAGTGTGTGTGTGTGTGTAGAGAGAGAGATATGTGTATGTGTGTGTACACAAGACAATGTAGGTCACAATTTGGTTTGTGCACACAAGTTCCACAGAAGACAACCAGTACTCAAACACATGCAAAGTGTTTAGTTTTTTTCTCATGTTCCCTGTATGTTTAAAACACGGCCTCGATATATGCATCCGTATGGGCGTCGGTATTAGCGTCCGAAATTTCTAGTAAATTATCGACGCTTATACCGACGCTCATACCGACTCATATACCACCAGTCATGAGACATCATGACGATCCATTTTAAACGTTCATATAGACGGTCACTTGACCATTGGTATCTTTAAATGGATTTTTCGAACGTTTATATCGTCATCGGGAGTGACTGTCGGTATAGGTAGCATCAGTATGCCCCTCACATGTTGTGTTTTATACACCTTCGATGTAAATATTTTATGACCACATCCAACCATGTGAAGGTTTGAGAACCTTCAAGGGAGTCTCAACATGTGAATATAAGACTATGGAGGATATAGATGCATTCCAAAAGAGTGACTTAGTTTTACAAACATGAACTACCATTGAGCTTTTCACTAAGGAGAGTATTGGAAGAGCGAAAATTGAGAGACCCACATAGATCAACCTTGGTCGCTCTATCCCACCATAGTGACCATCTTTATAGATCATGGGATCCCACCTAAGAGCTCTATCATCCATTCTTTTCCCAAAATTAATCACCTTTCCTATATAAAGAGTGGTTCATGATGCAGCACTTGCTAACCACATATCCATGGTCCTAAGCTTCTTCTTGAGGTTAATGTAATAGTTCCTTTCCCTTAGTTCCATTTTTTCCTCAATATGCGATTGGAAGGCATTTGGTAAAGTTTCTATCACTACAACATATGAGGGGCATACCGACGCTACATATAACCGATGGTCATAGTCAGCATCGGTATAGCCCTCGAAAAATCTCACTAAGAGATACCGACGGTCAAGTGACCGTCGGTATGACCGTTTTAAACGGATCGTCGGTGTGGCCCGCAGCCACCGGTATAAGCATCGGTATAGGCATCGGTATAGGCGCCGGTATGAGCGTCGGTAATTTACTGGCAACTACTAACGCGTATACCGACGTCCATACCGGCACCTATACCGGGGGCGAGTTTTAAACATACCGCGAACCCGAGAGCAAAACTTCACATTTCTATGCGTGTTTGAGTACTGTCGGTCTACTGTCAAACTTGCACGTGCGAACCTGCATCGTCTTGTGCACACACACACACACACGGATCTCTCTCTCTACACACACACACTCTCTCTCAGCTTAGATCTCACATTTTGGTAAGTGCTGCGCGTACTGTTAGCATTTGTGTTTCTCTATGCTTTAGGGTTTCTAATTTCTCTTTTCGTTGATTTTTCAGAAGTTCTTTGGCGTCGATTGTTTGGAATTGGACGAGAGACAACTAACATTACGCTTTGACGACAACGATTCAAAGAGGGACATACTTGCATGGGATTATTTGGACATGAAAGGCATAGATCTGAGCTACATCAACTTAAGAACGGATGCAGTATCAGTAGCTCAACAAAGGTATAGAATGAATCCGAGCTTTGCAAGATAGGTTAAGGAATAGATAGATAAGTTGTTGATGGTAGCAGTCATTAAAGTAGATAGATAAAAGTTGTTGATGGCACATGAAGGGGATGGGGTCATAATTACGGGGATGAATGTGCATATGAACTTTCACAAAGCCAAGACTGGTCCTCCTCGAGGAGCTCTTGGTGGTGGGAGGCTGGGAGCCGGTACAAGACCTAAAATTGGTGTGAAATTTGGCGTGGCCACTCTATGTGTAATGTGTACAGACGTGAATATATAAAATATTTTGACTATAAAATATCTAATGATGTGGAACTATAAAATGAAGAGCACAATGTGGAACTATAAATATCTAAAGAAAATGTGGAAATTTTGAATTTTCCCATCCTTGCATGTACTCGCTCGCCATAGTGCATACTATCTTTTTAGTCACCAGCACAAACGAACGTTTCTCTTCATTTTATGCAGACCTACAAAGACAACATAGAAGAATAAAGAGTAGAGAGTTTCTCTTCATTTTCAATGGCCATTTGGCTTTGCTATTTCCAAAGTGCTCTGGTGCCAAATGGTCATTTTGACTTTTTCATTTTGTGATCTGGTGATAAATAATTTTTCCTGCCAATTCTTGAGCATATCTGCATTAAAAAAATTCTTGAGCATCATCTATTGCTTCGTCCTGTATTTCGTCTTCTTCAATGACCTCTTCTTCTCGAACAATGATCTCTTCCTCTTCGCCTATCGAATGAATCTCTGAGTCCACTACAGATGCACTTTCTTTTACATCTATGTTCTCACAAATTTGTCTACTACGTGGGGTGACTTGTAAAACAAATAGCCACTGAATTCGAACTCACAATTTTAATCTAAGGTAATCCTAAGAATATATAACTAATTACCACCTTTCCAGATCGATTTTCATGCAATCCATGTGCCTCTTATTTCAACCCTGAGGAGTTGGTTGACGATGACAATTATGGAGATGAGAGTTATCAATTCTTTTCCCTTCTTCAAACACCACAAGAGTGTAGCTTAGTGGCAAGAGATTGCCACGGTTAAGCGAGCTCTAGGGGGAACAATACTGGGATGGGTGACCTCCCGGGAAGTACCGGGAATCTCTATATTCCTTAATCGTTGAGGTCCTCCCTCGCGCGCAGCCAACGGCACCAACGGTGACTTCGGTGACTCGGATGACAAGGTATGCCAAGGTCTATGCCTTGGTCGCCGCCTTGGATGTTCTAACGTGCGTATGATGTTTCACAAAACCATTAGTGGTCCTCATCGAGGAGCTCTTTGGTGGTTGTGTTCCTTCGTGTTAGACAAGACGAGTGAAATGAAAACGAGGTGTGGCCTAACGGGTTTTGAAATTTTGTTATAATCTACAGAACTCCGGGTCTTTTCGTTTGGAGCTTCTCCAGAAAGTTCCTTTTCCGGAAACGTCCGGCAGTTTCCACGCTCTTCTGGACTGCCCCGATGACTTCCCCATTTATACTCGAAAGCGCCTGTCAACAATTCGTAGAATTCTGAGTGATTCTAAGTATCTCGTGCGAAGTTCCCCTTTCTCGCATTTCAGTCACGCAGTTTGCTGTTCTTGAAAGCCATGGCTCTGACTCCCTTCCTTATCGGAGGTAGCGACATTTTCGACCCTCTCAACACAGATTCCCTCATCTTTGGTAGTCGATCCTCGGATCGCCCTTCCAGTTACGCCCGTGATGTGGCAGCCGTTGCGAATACGCAAGTCGACTGGAAGGAAACAACAGAAGCTCACATTTTCAAGGCCAACCTTCCTGGTACGTGTTTTGTCTGTGTAGCTTTCACAAGATTCAAACAGCTAAGGCTTTTCAATCGTGTGCATCGTCGTTGTGGCGATCTGAGAGACTCGTGCATCGATTTCTGAGTAGCAAGTCATCTAAGTACGTCTTTTCTTTGTCGACGCAGGTCTGTCGAAGGATGAAGTGAAAGTGCAGGTAGAGGAAGGTCGGGTATTACAAATAAGTGGGGAGCGGAGGAAAGAAGAGACTACGCAAGGAGAAAAGTGGCATCGCGTCGAGCGAGTTCATGGGTCGTTTCTACGCAGATTCCGTCTTCCCGAAAATGTCAAAGTGGAGGAGGTGAAGGCGGGAATGGAGAATGGAGTCCTAACTGTGACTGTTCCGACGATGCAGAAGCCTTCCGCTAAAACGATTGACATCACATGTAACTAGAAACCTTTCGTTATTAACTTGAATGATCGAGGCAGTTAACTGGTGTATGTGAAAACCAATGGTGCTTTGCAGGCTTTCTTATAGTTGATATTTAGCACACTCCCATGGACGCTTACATTTGAGTCTTCTGAATCCTGTTTTGATCCGAATATATAGGATGAGTTTGGCGTGGCCACTCTCTGTGTACAGACGTGAATATATAATTGAAACTATCTTTTGTCACCAATATCAATTGTACTATGCACGAAGTTTCGCAGTTTTTGTAATATTTTGAATCCGTGTCAACACGAATCGTTCTGATTCTGTCCGTCTGTCCTTAAGCCCGTTCTCTCCAGTCTCTGACTCCGAGCTAATGATGCCTGCCGTGACCTCTGATCTTGGTGGTTAAACGTCTGGTTCCTGTAATGTTAGACTTGAAACGAAGAGCACAATGTGGAACTATAAATATCTAAAGAAAATGTGGAAATTTTCATTTTTCCCATCCTTGCATGTATCTATATTTTCTTATGATAGGTTCCAATCACTATCTGTTAGAGGCTGTAACTTGCCAAAACTGAAGGCAATTGAAGTGATTTCACTTTGAGGTACTCAAGGAAGATAAATAAATAGAGTTTTTCAGGTCCTTAAATTGTTTTGGGATGATGAAAGATGTATTATTGAGCCGGTTTGTGGCTATTTTTGTAATATTTATGGCAAGAAATGAAGGGGAGACTCGCTCGCCATAGTGCATACTATCTTTTTAGTCACCAGCACAAACGAACTTTGTACTTATCTATGCAGACCTACAAAGACCATAGAAAAATAAAGAGTAGAGAGTTTCTCTTCATTTTATGCAGGTTTTGAATGGCCATTTGGCTTTTCGAGCAAACACTAACAGTCATGACATTGCTATTGCCCCAAATGGACGTTTTGAATCTTTCGTTTTGTGATCTGGTGATAAAAGTGAAGAGATCCTTGCTACATTCACATTTTCTTGCCAATTCTTGAGCATATCTGCATTAAAAAATTGGATATGGTCATCAATGGAACTTAGGACTTCCATTGGATCTTCGAGCATGGATAGCAAGGAAGAAAAGCAGTTGCACATTGTGATGAATTTATTGCCACATGCATGCTTGATAGCATGAATCGTTCAACCTTTGAGGAACCATTCTAGATATTCTTTGCGCATATTTAAGAACATTAATAGAACATGAAGATTGCTATCTTTTTTTTTTTTAATCTAAATGATTAATACATATGAGAATATGAAGTATTGTCTTAGTAGAGTATGCAAAATTTGTATATGTTACCAAAGATTGGTAAATATAATACTCTCTTTAAAGACATTGAGAATTATCTCAAGAAATGACTATAATTATGGATGGAAAATTGGCTTAATCAATTGACAGTTTTTGGCATTCGGATGGAGAATTCGCTCAATCAGTTGACAGAGCTTTTGGCATTGGGATGGAGAATTTTCACAACCAATAGACAGTTTTTGCCATTGGCAATTACCTCACCCTATTCGAATTATCTTTTTTGCATGCACATGCATGAAAAAGAAAGCTATCTGAGCAGGTTAACTAAATGAGGATGGGGTTGACACTCATCTCAAAGCATTAACACTTCATTTTCAAAACCTCCACTAAGATATTCAAAGAAAACAAGAATACCAAAGAAGTAAAGAGGTTTTGAAACCTTGTAACTAAGAAAATTTCTTAGAGCCTTGGACTTTAATTATAGGATTATAACTAAGATTTAGAGCGGTATATGTATATGTACTCGAGAGGAAACGAAGTATAAAAAGAAAAATTATGTGGCTATACATTAGATTATGGCAACTTCATTAGACTTCATTAGACTATAGGATTTCTAAAGGAAATGACATAAGGCTTCACCATAAGCATTGTGCATGAGAAATTGTATAAGTTGTGAGGTTTTATAGAAGATTTTTGTATTTTATACACCTTCGGTGTAAATATTTTATGCCTTCATTTTCAAAACCTCCACTAAGATATTCAAAGAAAACAAGAATACCAAAGAAGTAAAGAGGTTTTGAAACCTTGTAACTAAGAAAATTTCTTAGAGCCTTGGATGTGTATGAAAACTATGGAACTCTATGGATCTATTAAACCATGTAATGAATCTAAGTTTGCTGAATGGGTAGGATGTTACGTGGTAGGATTTTAGTAAAGGGTTGTAATCAGATATACCAGAAATGTCTATTAAAAGAATGAGCGCGAGGAGTGAAAGGATCGCGATTTGTAAAGGATGCTACTTTCTTGTAATGGTTTTTTCTTGTAATGCTACTTTCTTGTAAATTCTATTTTGTTCTATTCTAGCATCGTAACTCTGTTCTATTTTGATCTTACTGCATAGTATACTTTTATTCAAATTGCTCTGTTTTTTTGAATTTTGTATGTGATTCGATGAATTTCTTCTAACTGTGCTGCTCCAGATTAGTGTGTCTTGAAAACTTTGTGTGGAATTTTATGTGTTTCTTAACCCCAACACATTTGATGATCCTACTAATCTTGTCTGTACTAAGACATGAAATGGATGTCACATCGATTGAGTAAGTTTGGAAAAGTTTGTTACACAAGGGCTCATGCTCGTATGTCTCAATTAGATGCATTAGATAATTTGAACAAATGGCATATTACAATCGAAGACCAAGATATTGAAGAAATTCCTCTAGACCAAGACGGTGAATGAACGAGTGCAGCCAAAGCAGGGCTGGTGGGAGGATATTTAAGGAAGCTAATACTCATAGGAGGCACTACACGGACAAGAAGGTGAACCCAATTTGGCCCACTAAGGGGGACTAGTAGACAAAGATCTAGAGGATATCCAAGCCAAAGAATATGGCACAAACACCACCTAATCCATGGACCAAGATAGCTAGATTTAGAGGAGGATCTAAAGAAGATGCAGATTACCATGTCGCTCAATTTGAAATTAAGTGGATAGCCAATGGCTATGCCACTTTGTATGGTGATGCGATGAAATTGCAAAAATTTGTGGCTAACTTAGAAAGTAAGGCCATGACCTAGTTTAGCCAGTATGACATTTGACACTTTGCAAACAATAATGCATTAAAAATAGCATTTTGCAAAGGTCTAGGAAAGAGAAAACTCTGATTTATGCGCTTAGAAAATTAAGAGCAATCACGCAAAGGAATATGTTAGTGGAAGACTATGCACAAAATTTTGAATTTTAGTGGAAAGGCTATAGGGCAATGAGAGGCCTACATATGAAATGTTAGCCGAGTATTTCTTGAAGGGAGTAAGAAGAAACTTGAGGAATGTGGTAGCTAGCATAGATATAGCAGGCGGACTCAATGTATTAGTATTAGCTACAGTTAGAGTAGAAAAAATATTCGAAAGAACAAAAGGTAAGTATGCTAACTTTGAATCAGTAGATGAATCAAGGACAACATCAGACTCAGAAAATGATGCTATAGACACAGGTTGCAATAGTGAAATGAGGAAGTTCAACTAAAAAAGAATTGTAAGAATAAAGCTAAACATCTTAAAGAAGAAGAATTGATCAATAAATTTTAAAAATTTGAATATTTGGTACCTGCACCAAAGGAGAAGAAATTCTGAGACATTTGTGAAAAAGAGGGGCATAGTATGGCTTCATGTTGGTATAATCCAAAGAATAGAGGGCACCCTTCAAGATATGATGAGAGAAGTAAGAATGAAGTGGCAGTGAATGAGGCAAAACTTGTTAGAGGATGAGAAGGTTACAATACAAAAAAAGACAAGGAATACCTCCATGGCAAGAGCAATAAAATCAAGAAGCTAGACCAACAACGATAATGCCATGTGATATTCTTCTGGCCTAGATCCTTGGATAAGGCCAAATTATCCATTATGGGTAAAACATAGGGAATAGAGAGGAGTGCCGATGGCAAGGTATAATCAACCAAACCAACAAGTTCAATCACAACAACAAAATCAAGACATATCCTATGAAGGAATGGAATTGTAACTATAATCAATGTTTTACATCAGAGGAGGCTTAAGTCCTCGCAATAAAAAGATCAAAACAAAAAGGACCAATAAATTGGCAGGAGCTAAATGGGATTAGGAAACAGATGCAGAAGAAGATTTAGCAAAGTCAGGCTAGTCAAGAATAATTTGATTTCGATGATACAAAGTGTGTCATCGTTCTGCACCAAGAAGTCAACAACAATATCAGTAGTGAAAAAATTAATGATTGGTTTGAGGTATTTATTAATGCTCCTATACAAATATCATTGGACCAGGTATTAGCACTAGTTCCGACACTGAAGAAAATATTTTTAAATATACTTTTGGGACATCAAGTAAATATAAGTGATAATAACAAGGTGGTATTAGTTGTTTATAACATTGATGCGGCCAATGTAGATTTTATGGTACTAGTCATTAAAGCTCAGTTTAAGGATAGGATGATTGAAGTATTATTAGATGGTGGATCTAGTGTGAATATCTTTCCAAAAAAGTGAAGATAGGTGAATTAGCTCCAGCCCCATTCCATGTCAAAATGGCTAATCAAATGAGAGTTCAACCATTTGGAATCTTGAAGAAATAAGAAACAAAAATAGGAGGAATGATGTTTATGGTAAATTTTGTGGTTATTGAGATATTAGAATCAACATCTCCTTATGAAATGTTGCTTGGTAGACCATGGTTTAGGAGTGCTAACGTCAAGCAAGAATGGGGCTTGAATGTGGTGGTTATAACAAAAGGTGAAACAAAGGTGACAATGCATGCAAGGAAGAATGTTTTACATAAAGAGAAACCATTGGTAGCTCAGACAATCAATTTAGTAGAAGAAGTTGAAGATGATGAAGAAGAGGATTTTTTGAAAGACAATCCCATAGTGGTTCCTATATTCAACATCCATGTCGAAGGCATATTGCAATAAGACAAAATTCTGAGGAAGGCAACTGAGGAAGTTTTTCCAAGAAAAGAAATTGATGGCACTGAATTAAGCAAGCTATGGGAAGCGAAGGCAAAAATTTTGACTAAGGAAGCCAAGGATGAGAAGTAAAGAAAGTTAAAGACATGGTAGAAAAGACTTATGCTAAGAATTATGAAATGTCAAATAAAGTAAAAGAAGATGAGTTATAGGAGCTTAATTTAGGCATGGAAGCTAAGACAAAGATGGTGAAAGTTTGTATGCACTTAGAAGGACATTTTATGAAAGATTTTATAGAGCTGTTTAAGGGGTATATGGACGTAATTTGCATGGGAATATTTGCACATGAAAGGCATAGATCTGAGCTACATCAACATTGGATTAATTTAAAAATGGATGCAGTATCAGTAAAAACGGAGTCACAACAAAGGAGAATAAAGATATGTTCTCTTTTTATTTGGACCTAAACATCATGAAATCATGCAAAATATTTCACAACCTTTAGTGAAAACCACTTGTCTCTTGCTTATAAACAATAGAAAGAAACTTGATTTTATAACCGTAGAAGTCTGAACTAGATAGAATAATTTGCTCGAGGTCAAGAAAAGCAACTTTATGATTGAATATGCCACATCATAGCCTTGAATCTAGAAAAATGAAATTCAAGATGAACACAGCGACTGTTGAGTGTGTGTGGCTCATACGCCTTATGGCTGATGTGGGTGTTGGCCAAACTTATGCCACCACCATCTTCATTGACAATCAGAGCCCATTGGCAGTTGCGAGGAACCCTGTGTTCCATGCTTGCACTAAGCACATTGAGGTGCATTATCACTATGTCAGGGAGACGTTCTCTGCTGGGGAGATCAGCTTGGCATATGTGCCCACGTAGGAGAACATTGTAGACCTTTTCATGAAGGCTCTGACTAGGGAGAAGTTTGAAGATTTCCGCAAAGCTTTGGGCTTACTTCCTTTTGTGGAGTGATTTCCACATAGCTTGGCACTTCCTTATACATGAATGCCAGCTCCTTGTTCACCGCATCACTCCTAGGGGGGATTTGTTGATATATTTAGGTAGTGATGTGTGTGAACACACTAGGACCGTCGAGGCACTTTTTTCCCTCTTTAGGAGGTTTTTTTCCCCCAGCTTGTATATACGCCTATTGCCCTAATGGGCTACTGATCTTTGTACATTCTCTAGTCATACATTTAGTATTGTGTGTTGTGCTCCAAGCTTCTTCTTCTTCCTTGTGCTGTTCGCGTGCTTCCGCAGACGTCTAACTCCAACAAGGTTTTGGCTCCATTGTATAATATTAGTTTCAACCATGTATTCTTGATGAGGAGGGTTGATGACATAAACCTTTTTTTTTGCAAAGCAGTATTCATGTTATCCTAGGTGGGAGCCTAAAGATGGATGCAGATTCTTGTTGTAGTGCCTAATTTGTTTGTGTATGGTGCAGAACAAACACCGATGAAGATAAAAACAATTTGGAAAGATGTGGAAATGTGGTTGATCAAAGTAAAAGGTGGATGCATGTACTTATTGAAAAGAAGAGACATATTGAGCGTGCAAAAGAATACGTTGGAGATCAAGATGTATCTTGGTGGGATGACTTTTTCAATCATCAAAAAGAGATTATAAGTAATGTGATTGCAGGTCATTGGCCAATTGATGTTCCATTCATATGGGATTTTTGTACACAAAGGTCAATGAATGTGGTCCAAGCATGTAATGCAGATGCACTTCAAAGTTTTATCAATCCATCAGAAAGGAATATTTATGTAGGCCCAAAGATGACAAAACAGGCTGAAGCAAGATGGCAAGGAAATTTAAAAGAAATAAATGTTGAAACACTTACTGCGGTCCTTGCTGATGGTGATGAGGCTACCAGACCATTTTGGATTGTGAAAGTTTTAGAGTTTTGTAAAGATATTGATCAAAGAAGAATAGAGGCTTTGATAGTGCATTCGTATTACACTAAAATTAGTAATGCATTCATAGGTAAATATAACTTAGAAATGGTATGTAAGACAAAATGAACAGGCTCAAGAAAGAAAAAGAATATTCGAAGCACATCCACTCTTAAAATGAATGATGTAGATATTCTTGTTTATGATTTTGCCTTGACAAAAATAGGGCACTTGAGGAAAGCAACCATCAATATGATAAAGCAAAAGTGTGTACCTAAGATCCAACCTAGGGACTTGTAGAGAAAGAGACTATACCTTGATCCCCCTCAAGTGCATATAGTGGGGATTCATGCTTTATTTATCAATCCGAGGAGTATCAAACCTAGCCGAGTGTATGAAGACATGCATTGAAATGATGATCAATGCAAATGAGCTTCCCAAAGAGTGCAAACAAGGCTAAGAATATTCCAAACAAGTGTCAAGAATCTGTGGAGATGCCGCGATACTTGGAGTAGCTGCCAATAGTAAATCGAGCTTTTCTCTTAGCTCTAAACTCCGAATATAGTGAATAGCGGGTTCGTTTCGAAGCTCTCGAGAAGACACATCCTCTGACACTTCTGCTTCAAGTTATGAGCAAAATACTGAGTTAGTCACTTCCCACACTTCAGCACTTCCTACACTTCACACACACCCTAACAACAACAAACAAGCACTTTCATGGATAGACAACACTTTCAAACACTTTTTTCAAGCAACACACATGCATACAAGCTCACCAAGAAGAAGATACAGAGAGAAGAAGACACAAATTCGAAATTCTGTGCTCTTGATTCTGACAATGGCAAAAAGTGTTTACAAAGTCACAAATTGACTTATATACATGTGCCCTAAAAATGGTCCTTTCATACAAGAGACCGGAACTTTATTCACTAAGAGGCTAGTTTTCTACTAATTTACACGGTTGAGCTACAATTCTCTGTGGGTATGCATCTAGAAGACTCCTCTAGTGCATTTACATCGGAAAAATATATTACAAGATGGTTATGATACAAAAATAAAGTGAACAAATCGGAAAAATTTTGGGGCCCATCTTTTTCTCTGCCTTTTTCTCTTCTTAGCTCTGAAACACTCTCCACCTCTTTGTCTCTATCCTCCCTTGACAGGATTTACTTCTTGTTTATCGCTTGTTTTCCGCATGCACCTCTTGGTCAGTTTTGCCTCTTTGTCAGACTGGCATTACGTTTTAATGACCATGTTCGTGATTTTTCTTTTACATGCTCTGGGCCTGATGCATTCGTTTTGCCTGTTTGTTTCTTTTCGTCGTTGGCAACCCGTGGAGATGGACTACCTGAGATTTGTAGTCTAGTTCACCAGTAACCTCTTTAAATCTAGGTTGTTGTGTTAAGTCAGGCTGCCACGCACGCCACCAGTGGAAGGTATAAAGGTGTGGTTCTTCAGTCTTCGATCTGAACCTTCCGAAGATCAAGAGGTTGAAGCACCTTCCTGGGGTTCTGAAACCGCCGGATATCTTCTTGCACTTCTTCATGGATACTTCTTGGCCCTGGTTCCTCCTTCCCTCTTATGTGCGTTTCCTTGATGTGTGCCCCTGCAGGGCTCTATGCAGAGATGGGTGTTGCGCCCCTATGGGGCTCCTTGCAGAGACATATCTTCAAAGATAATCTTTTTAATGAAGCTTCTTTCTTTTTCTTCTTCTTTTCTTCTTTTTGCTAAATTCTCCCTCAACACCGCCCCCCTCTTGAACTCTGTCGTCCCCGACATGCTTTGGAAGTTGGCGGGAGTATGTTCGGTAAACTTTTTGCTCTCTCTCATTAAGCAGATTAGCTTCACGTATCATAAGTTTCTTCCACTCTTCTGCTTTCACACCATCATGTGGTGGTTGTCTATGATCAGCGAATAAGCTTAATTCGTATGCCACCAATTTGGCATTCAAGTTGGATGACATCTTTAAGAAAATTTTTGAATCAATTTCAAAAAATCCTCTGAAGAAAGCTTCCTTGAAGGTTTGCATATATGTACTTGGTAAAAACATAAGCCTAGAATAATAGGCCATTATTGTGGGTCGGCTGGGCATAACTGATAGATAAAAAATGAGGATATCTGTGCCTTGATTAATACCAATGAGGTTTAAAAACGTATAAGCTACGTGCTCGAACACCTTCAAAACTGTAAGAATCATGCTTAGGATTTTATTTTTCATCTTGATGGTTAAATCGAGGACTGTTGCATAACTATGTAGCTAAAATTCAATGGTTTTTACCATGTAAATGTCTGTCGGTAGATAATGATGAGGTGGACTTGGAAGTAGCGGATAATTCAGCCACTCTTTATTGATCACACCATTCTTTTGCATATCCAAAGATTCTCTTGTTTCTCTGCGACGGGGTGTTGGGAAAAATGAAGGGTTTACCTGTAATAAATACGGTGCTGCTTGTCAGTGCACCCGCAAATTCGGATTTTTCTCCAAAACTCTTTACCTCCATACCGGCTGTGCAGCTTCAAATTCCTCTTGAGTATAATTGAATGTATCATCCTTGAAGTGTAGCTACTCATCAGGATCTTTTTGTGTGATCTTCTTTATGTATTGCCTTGTTTTCTCTTTCGATAGTCCATACATAATGTTGAAAGGCTTCATTATTGTGTCCAGATCTTTTCATTTTATCTTGGCCTCTAACTTTGACCACTTCATTTTCAAAGTTTTATGTCAATTGGGACACCAATAGTGCCCGTTCCTTCTGACCTATTTCTACAGTATATGGCATTGGATGATCATCACATGGTTCCGCTATCTGTTCTTTTATTGGAGAATTATAGATCGGGGGAGATAGAGGACGTACCTCTACCTCGTCAGTAGGACTCTTTGGTCGTGGCTCTACTGGTGTCGTGATGGGTACTTTCTCTTGTGATTTAGTTTCTAATCATGCAAGGCGTTCAATCTTCTCTTTAACTTCTTGCATAGCTGCCCTAAGTGCCTCTTTTGCTGCAAGCAGTTCATTACCAATTTTTGCTACCTGATCCCTATTTTCGCTGTAACTCACTACACGTTTTCCGTTGGCAGTGTTTAGCTGTTTCCTTAGCTCATTGGTGTCGTTAATGTACCTGCGTTTCCATTCTTCTTTTTGGGCTTGCTCGTGTTTTAGAAGATTTGCATATTTCTCAATCTAATCTCTTAGTTTCTTCTGGTTAGTGACTGATGTCTCTGGTTTTTCTATAGGTTGGTCATACAGCAATGCCTTCATCAGTTCTTATTTCTATTGCGTAAGTTATCATTTTCCTCCATGTAAACTTTTAGTTGTGTTTCGAGCAGATTGCTTCGAGCTTTCATCCTCTCTTTGTCTGCTTCACTAGCTTCATGTTGTCTTTGTAAGTCTGTCAATTGTGTCTGGAGCTGATGATGCTCCTTCATCAATGTATTACATTGTTCTTTGACTGCGAGTAACTCCGTTTCCTTGGCTGAAATCCCTTGTTGGGCGTGAATGAGCTGTGCGGACAATTGCTCACTCATTACTTGAAATTGATTCTTTTCCCATGGCCTTGTAAAAATCCGCATCCATGTCCATCATTTGTTGTTGTGTATCCATGGCTGTTTGTATCATTTGCTTGACTACAGGTTTTAATTGAGTAACATCGACATTCAACCAGGTGGTAGGGATATTAGGTTCTTCACCCGTGGTAACATCTTTCCCCTATGCCACATGTAAAGTAGTATCATGGTGCTGTCGAATATGGAGTTGTATCCTTGGCTCAGCCTCCCTGTGGTCAATCTTGCCTTGTGGCGTATCATCAGGTACTTCAATCACAACTTGTTCCTTATTTTGAGGGAAACTTTCCTCTTTATCCATGCATGTTTGTATTTCCTCTTTTACCGGTGGCACTGCATCTTTATTTGTGATTGGAGCTTCCTTGATACTGATTTTGGACTGATCTTTCAATTGAATAATATGTACTAGTTCAGTGGATGTTTCTTTGTTCCTTGCCTGTGACTGTTGGTTGTCAGGTGTAACTTCAACCTGATTTAACTCCGTCCATTCCTCATTGTTCATTTCTGTTCTTATGTTAGTGTCTAATGTGTCTTTCTCAGGGCTAGATTCCCCAATAGAGCTCGAATCTTCCAAGCCCAGTTCTTTATATCTGGTAGTTTGTTTTGGGGTATGTTCTTTATTCTTTTGTTGCTTCCTTTGGCTTGCTGTCTATATTGATGGCCTTGAACATTTAAGTTCACTTGACCCTGCATATACATGTGCGTCTCTTCCAGAGTTGCAGAGAGGTCTTTTTTTATGATCAGCTGTTGTGTTAAAGGAATCTTTGGCAAAGTATGGGTTCTCTTAGATTGTGGTGTCTCTTGAGCTTCTTCTTCTCTAATACGTTTAGTCCCTCTCATGGGTTTCAATTGAACTAGTTCCCACTTCTTCAACAGAGATGACTGTTTTCTTTTTCTTTGTAACCGTCGCTGACTTTGCATATTTTGCGATCTTGGTTGAAGTTGGCATCAAGCGTAAGCACTCCTTCATTCCAAGTGCCTCATAGATGAGCAAGGTCAATGCCCAACTTCATTTTAAGAAGTTTTTCTGACCCCACTTTTTCTTTGCTTCAAATAGGCGGTCTTGAATATATGGAGTCATGTTTACTTGATTTCCCACTTGTCTCATAGCATGTGAAAGCAATTGCACGACAATTTTCGGAGGTGCTGTGTATCTATGCATACTAGGGAAACAAAAATGTTGGTGCACTAAACGAACACAGTCCTCAATATCGGTTTTGTTGATTTCCAAAAAGGTTCTCTTTTTTGGGTCGTGACATTCATCTTTGACATTGGTTAGGCCATCTTGATTCCATCCAAAGGCTCTGTTGATTAACTCATGAGTGAACCTAATTGTTTTCCATGTACCAACTTTGTCCAGCACTCTTCCTTCCGATACTGATGGCTTATCTGATGCAGACTGTAGTGTGTTCATCACTTGTGTGCATCTCTGGAAGTCTGGCAAATATATTGGAAGTCTTAGGAATTCATCAATGCCTGCCCTTCTCCATACATCTATCATGCGAGGTAGTCCTTGTATGATAGTCTTGAAATCTTGAGACATGATAGGAAAGTAGTGATCCCTATCCATGATCTTGATGGTTGCCATGAAAAGAAGCTCGGATACTGGTTGATCATCAAGAAACCAATGAACTCTTGCCTTCGTGATTGATTCCAAGGGAAGAAGCAGGACCTCTTCCTCTTGCGTAGCCTTGGAATTAGAGGATGCCATCTGCACTCAATATACACCAGTAATTAGTGGCAAGCTTGTATCAAGATTCATCCTTCATTTATCCTTCTTGAATTTGGAAACTGTAGCTCAGTGATGAGTAGCACCTCCTTTAATGTCAATCCGGGAAGACATGAGGATGGTATGAAGACCTCGAGCAAGTGAAGGCACAAATGCGTGAGTGAGAAGCACACCAACATGCACACACATACACACACACGCGCACACACAGCAAGAACAAAGAGAGTAAGACAATGGAATCACTTCTATTACAACCAAGTTCTCATACAAGATCAAAACTACAAGAAGCTAGCCTAAAAAATGAGCTCTCTAGCTCTATTTATAGTTTTTGACTAGCTTTGGCCCTGTCCAGACCTAATGTCCGGCCTAGTTAAAAATTAGGTTCCAAGGCTTATTTGAGGGCTCAAATGAGGTCTAAAAAATATGAAAAGTGGTAGGCAATTAATTCTAAGGCTCCCCAAGCTCGAGGACTCCTTGGATTGCACAAAATGGAGCTACAAAAAGATGAAATGGTATTTACAATGGTTGTCAATGATCAGAATCACTTTTATACTAATGTAAGGATTGGAAAAAATTAATGGGTTGCCTTAGTGCTAGATTTGCATGCATGCCCGTACTTGCTTCTTCCCATATAATGCCAACACTCTCCCCCCCCTAGCGTCTATCGTCTCAGATAGACCTGTGCTCTGCGGTTTGATCAATGTAGTGCTCGAGTATGTCGGTTGCCAATTCTTGTTCTTTGATCCGTAGTCCCCTAACCAGGTCTCTTTGAAGGGCATCCCAATTGAATGCTCCAGGCATGTCAGGTTGTGGCGTGGTGTAGAGCTCTGAATGCATTGTTTGTTCGCACGCGAATAGTTATAGCAGGTGGGTTGGGCATGGTGCGAACACTTCTGAGTGTGACTCCCAAAACCCCGTGGTGAACATGTCATCAAAAGTTTGCTTGTAGCAAGCAGGGAGATATCTTATTTGTGCATGCCACACATAAGTAACTCGAATACTCGGGGTTGTGCTCATATCATAAGGTAAATCATAATTACCATTTATGAAGCCCGAAATTGGAGGTTGGATATTATGTACATTGCAGAAAGTCTTTAACACTACTTGGATCATGTCCAGGATTTTGAGCATCATCTCCGTAGCGACATCAGGCATGGGGTGTAGGCGTGGCATCCAATGTTTGATGGTAGCCATCATGTAAGCTACCGTTGGTGTGCCTGTTGGGGGTGCGATGGAGGGGTAATTTAGCCATTGTTTGCAATTATTATTGTTCTGAACTTTTATGGCAAATGCCTTCCATGATCTTCTGCGTTGCACTGGCCCAAAGCAAGGGTTATACTTCAAATGCATGGGAGCATGGTCCCATGTTTGTAGCATCTCCGGATAGGTCTCAAGTAATTCTTGCCTCCAGATAGGTTGGAATATGGCACCTTTTTGGGCTTCCTCTGGAATGTCCTCTGGTTCGAACTGTGTTGCGAAAGTAGGGTACTTGTTGGTTTTGCATTTGATCTCCGCGTTGTAATCTGCTTGCAGTACAAAGTAGGGCTTATATTGCAACTCGAAACTAGTTATCAGTCGCCTAGGAGCCAAGTGCCTGAAATATTCCGACTGAAGTATTGTATTCTCGATAGTTTTCATGGCCATCATTTGGGTGGAGACACGCTCTTCGTGCATGGGCCCCATTTCTTCTACTTGTTTCATCCAGGCAGCAGGGGGTTCTTCGTAAGTGTCCTATCCCTCATCAGTGATTCTACCTCCTGGAAGGGGTTGAGGCTCATAGTTATCTTCAAAGGTCTCTTCCACAGGAATGGTTACTGCTTCTTCCTTTGATGCTTGGTCGGGTGGAGAGGGAGGTCGTTCATATTGTAACAATTTAATCTTTAACTCTGCCACCTGTTGGCATAGCTTAAGTACCTCGTTGGCCATTGAAGATTCTGGTGGTGGAGAAGTAGCAGCATTGACCACATATCTTGGTTCTGCCATATGTGGGGCGAGCATCAGTTGCCTCTATAGCTCCTTCACTTGGTCGGCCAACTGATCATGTGCTTCTAAGAGATTTGCATAGTTTTCCAATATTTGTTGGATACTTTCCGAGGGGATAGCTAGAAATTTGGCAGGATCAATAGGTGCCCCTAGGGTGTTCTCAATGGCTGCTTCGAAATTCTCTTGATTCTATTGTTGTAATCTTCTGTTCTCTTCTTGAGCAGCTACTAAGTGGCGGCGAAGTAAGGCCATGTTTCTTTGTAGTCTAGCACTGCGGGCTAGCTGATCTCGGAGTTGTTCTTCTGTCACCTTACGTGCCTCTCTATATTTGCCTTCGAGCTCTGCGTGGGAGCGTAGGAAGGATGATAGAAACAGGTGAACCACTTTCCATGCAGGATAAAGAGTGAAGTTCCAACAAATAAATGATAATTTAAACGTCCAACTGATATTTTGATACTTAAATGGAGGACAGTAATCTCTTGTTTTAAGGTAGTGTTACTTAACTCCAAGGCATTGACACGTGCCTGGAGGTGGGACGACAGAGTACAAATCTCTTTATTGTTTGCTTCCAATAATTTGTATTCCTCTTTAAGATGGGTAGCAGCTTCGAACATGGTGTCCAATGCATGACTAAATGATGTGGATGCAGAGATGGAGGTGAAAGATGCAAGGGTTTGGGAAATGGGGAAGGGAAAAGTGGATGTTGTGCTGACAGTGGGTGTATGTGGTGATTCGCATGAAGTTACAAGTGGTGATGTTGAGACAAACGTGGGGGCGAGTGGTCTTGTGGAGGGTGAAATGTCCATGGGATCGGACATGATTGTGTGTGAAGTGTGAATCGTGAACACTGGAATGGTGTGTGATGTGTTAGTGGTGGTCATGACTGTGGGGGAGGTGGGGTGGGAAAGGGACTTTCTATTATGATTTTCAATTTGTTGAACTATATTTACAAGGTTTGCTAAGAAGGGAGGTAGGGTGGTTTGTGTTGGTTGTGAGGGGGTTAAGAGGGGCACAGTGGGTAGGGGTTGGTAAGTCGGAAATGTAGTGGTGAAGGGAAATGGGTGTTGTAGTGTAGGGGTAGGGAGATGTGGCTGTCGAAGAGCTGGTTGATAAGATGGGTGACCTAATATGGTTTGATGGGTGGCGGGATGACCTAAATGAGGTTCGAAAAATGGGCAAGCAATGATAGAGGTTGGGTTAGGTAAGGATGGCATAATGGTGGTGTGCGGCATATGGCAACGTTCGGGGTGAGGGCACACATTTCTTTCAACTTCTTGAGTTTACTGTTCTTCATAGACTCCGGTATTAATGGGTCTCGATCGGAAGGTACATGGGTGCCGTACATCTGAAGGGCTTCCCGGATTAGAGTTATGTTCAGCTCAAACTTTTTCATTTCCTCCTGGTTTGATAGAGAAGGCACCAGGAATGTGCCTGACTGATCTTTATCTCTTGTCGCTTTCAGAGTTGCAATCAAGTAATAGCACCTAAGGAAATGAGGTTTAGTCAGAGATGCACTAAAATAATCCTGTAACCCCGCTTTCTGCCAAATATCTTGAAGAGGAGCTACAGTTTGTAATGCTTCAAATTCTCGTGAGAAGAACTGAAAGGTCCACCGAACTCCTCCAAATTCCAACTTGGATTCCCAGATATGATCTGCATCTCCCAAATCTCCTGGCATCTCATTGAACCAATGTGAATGCCCTTTTACTCATTCTGTTAGGCCACTCGGTGGATCCGAGATGGGAATTCTTTGCACATTCAGAAACTCTTCCGGCCTCACTGTCACTGGAGCCTCCATAGGCATGGTATCCCAATTGTTTTGCGTACTAGTGCCTGCCTGGGAGCTTGTTCCTACTGCTACTGCCATGAGACTCCTTGCAGCAGTTGGTGCTTATCTGCTAGAAGAAGAAGGGCACATTAGTGTTGCATAGGAAACAGGATGTAGTGTTGTTCCCTCCACAATACTAACATGACAATTCAGATGGTTAGTGGTTAGAGGTGGAGTGTTTGTGATAGATGTGAGTGGTGGTTAGTGGTTAGTGTCATCCTAGGTGCATACTTTGCATACGCAATGTACTCAGAATGCACCTACATTAGAGTGGATGGATTTACAAAATTGGGTCAGGGGGTTTGATACTTTGGTTGAGGATTCGTAGCTCTTAGAGCTAATGACAGGTAAAGATTTATGAACTAGATTGTGTTGGTTTTGGGACCTTTTGGGCACCCATTTCCAGACATTCCTAGGGTTGACCGAAGGTGTAATAGTGTGAGGCGTAGGTATCTTCCCTGAGCTGTTTGCCAAGAGTACTTGTGAGTGTTGATTTATGCTAGTGACTTGAGGTGAAGCTATTTGGGCTTATAAGCAGGCCTTGGGCACCCATATCCGTCTAGCATTAGGGATAGCCTTCATTGACTGCTTAGGGACCCAAATAGAAATGGTATGTCTAGATTGTTGCGTAGGGAACTCCTTCGTTTTAGTCCTTGATGGTGTGGCTCGCTTGATGCTCTTTTGAGAACCTGCCTCGGGGCCCGTGTTTTTTTCCCCTTGCGTATCCAAATCTGCCTCATGCCACGAGGTACTTCATAAAGCCCAAGTTGGTGCTCATGCTTCTTGTTCAGTGGCCTCCTTAGTGTCGTGTGTTGCTGAGCCTGCCCCTTTAGAATCTTCTTTGGAACAGATGGGAACTCATCATTGACTTCTGTATCTTCGTCGAGAGTGAAATTCCTCTGCACCATAGAACTTTGGACAAGAACAACATTGTTATCTTCATATGGGCTCCTGGAGGGACCAAGAGTTGGTGCCTTTTCTATTGGCCTGAGTGCTAGATTTTCTAATTCAATCGTAAGATGGTTTTGGCCTGCCCAAGCGTGAAGAAGTCCACTTCTTAGGTTGAGGTTGACTGCGTGATCATAGATCTTGTCTTGGCCCAAAACAAGAGGTTCGGTAAGATCCTCGTCTTCACATACTAGCACTTTTGCTGGCATGAGGACCTCTTGAATGTAGAGGGGAAGTTCCACCTCTCCCATGCAAGGGGTTTCAACTCCTCCAAGCCCTATGAGATATGCCTCAATAGGTTTGACCTTCAATTCAAATTTTTGGCAGTAAGAGAGCCGAACTGCACTAATGGCTGCTCTTGAATCAATTAAAGCTCTCACTGTCCTTGCACTCTCTCCTTGTCCTACTTCTAGGGTCACAAAAGGTCGGCGATCAACTATCCTGTGGGTCTGTTCACCTTAGGCCTCGCACATGGCCATGTGATACCCTAAAACTTCTTGAGATTCAGGCATGGGCTGATCTTTACTTTATCTTCTCAATTTCATTCATCGGATGCGTTCTAAAGCTTCTGCCTTTGCTTCCTCTCGAATTCGCTTTTCTTCTTCCTTGCGTTTCTTGGCAGTGTTGAGTCGATTTAGCAACTCTTCAGTCAGGGATTCTTGATATAACTTGACTCTGCATCGGCTTATGTAGCTAGGGAGAATATCGCCTTCTAGAGTGGCTAATTGTACTGCTCCACTTGTGGAGATTCTATTGATTATCATAGGTCCATAGCCTCTCTTCTCTAATTTCCGTGCATGTTGCTTCAAGGTGTAGACTAAGAGTAGATCTCCTGCTTTCAAGCCTTTATCCTTCACGTGTGCATCAAAATACGCCTTTTGCCTCTTCTTGGTTGCATAGATTCCTGGTGCAACTCTCAATCGTGTCTCACCTAAACGTTCAATATCAAAGATTCTAGAGGAGAGTTCATAGCCTGTCCAGTCATGCTCTTGTGCTACTTTCAATGTAGGTATCAAAAATCCAATGGTAGCACTGCATTTTGGCCAAACACCATCTGAAAGGGTATGGCTTGAAGTACCGTTTTATAGGCAACTCGATATGCCCAAACAACGTGGTGTAGCTGTTTGTCCCAATCAGAGCGTTTGTTATTCACCAATTTAGTCAACACATTGCATAAGATCTTATTTGTGCTCTCAGCCTGGCCATTAGCTTGTGGATGATAGGAGACAGACTTCTTATGTATCACCAAGAATTCTTGGAGAAGGTTTTCTATGACTTCATTCAAGAAGTGTGTGCCTCTATCACTTACTAATTCTATTGGCAATCCGTATCTAGTGAACACATTTTCAAATAAGAACTTTGATGTTGTTTGAGCATCATTCTTCGTAGTGGCTTTCACTTCTACTCACTTGGTTAGATAGTCTGTGGCCACAATGATATACTCAGCATGTGAACCCTTAGCTCGGAGATTAATAGGACCAACAAAGTCTATTCCCTACTTAGAGAATGCACGTCCACCCATCATAGGTTTCAATGGCATCTCATCCTTGCATATAGGATACTGAGTCCGCTGACAAACCTCACACCTCTTCACATAGGTATGTGCATCCATGTGAAGGGTGAGCCACCAAAATCCTGCAAATAGTATTGCCTTGATCACCCGATCTTGACCGAAGTGTCCTCCTACTACACCTTGGTGAGCAGTCTCTACTATCTTGAGGTATTCACTCTCATGGATGCATAGTCTTAGGTAGCCATCTTTACCACATTTGTATAAATTATCACCAATGATTGCGTAATCTAAGGCTTCTTGTTCCAAACTCCTTTGTCTAGCCAAAGTCATATCTTGAGGGAATGTTTTCGTCCTCAGAAAGGCTACTAATCGTTCACTCCAATCTGGTACTAAAGATATTCGATAAAGAGTAGCATGTTCCACTCGTGGTTTAGTGCGACAGATTGAGCATTCTTTGCACATTCTATGGACATCAACTTCATAGTTGGTCAATGCACTCCTAGTCTTCTTAGTGTCTGTAGGGTTTGTTGTTTTGAGTAGTGTTGCTCTAATGCACCTACATGTGCTAATTGCAACCATTTAGCGTACTCGTCCTCTTCCACACAACAACCTAATATCCCTTGATCTGTATGCTTGTACATACTCCCTACCATTATATGGTACTTTTGGACCTTTATTACTTCTCTATCCTGAGTGTTTATGACTGGGTGATTAGGTCCGTAGGTTAATACTGGCACTAGCGGCTTAGCCCACTGAGGTGCAACTTCCAAATTAAACAAGTATGCATTAGGGAGGTCATCTGATACTCCTTGTGGGGCCTCTCCAGATGTGAGCCTAGAAAGATGGTCAGCTCTCAAATGAGTCTTGCCTTTCCTTACCACTACCTGAAAGTCATATTCCATTAGTAAGAGGAACCATCTTACTAATCTACCTGTATTGCATGGCTTGTTTACCAAGTACAACAGTGCTTGATGATCAGTAAAAAATTTAAACTTATTTGCAAGCAAATAGTGCCTAAACTTTTTAACTATGTATACCATACCTAATCCTTCTCGTTCAGTGGTGGTATAATTTCGTTCAGCTACATTCAATTGTCTACTAGCGTAGGCAATCGGAAGATCCATATTACCCTCACCAGTAGGTTGTGCTAGTACACATCCAATGGCATAATTGGATGCATCCACATGCACATGGAAGGGCTTATTCCAATCTGGTGTTGTCAAGATTGGCGTTGAACATAATCGTCGTTTAAGCTCATTGAAGGAGTTCTCACATTCCTCAGTTCACTCAAAGTTACTCAAAAGTCCGTACAGAGGCTTCGCAATGATGGCATACATGTGTATAAAACATCGGTAATAACTGCAATGCCCCATGAATGCTTGTACTTCCTTCACATTCTTTGGCTTAGGTAGTTCTGCGATGGCTCTCACTTTCTCTTCGTCAGTGGATATGCCATTCTTTGACACTATGTGTTGTAGAATTTTACCTTGCCTGACCATGAAAACACACTTTTTTGGGTTCAGACAGACTTGATATTCTCTACATTTGTCAAAGATTTGGCTGAGCTCAGGTATATGTGTTTGTCTAATGTTGGAATGTGTGCAAAGATCATCAACATAGACTTCCAAATTCTTCCTCAAGAACTCTTTAAATACATGACACATCAATCTCTGAAAGGTGGCAGGCGCATTGGTAAGTCCAAATGGCATTACCCTAAAGGCAAATGTGCCCCACTCTGTGGCAAAAGCCGTCTTATGCTGATCTTCTGGTGCAATGGCTACTTGATTGTAGCTAGAAGACCCATCTAGGAAGTTATACACTTCCTTGCCTGCTACCCTTTCTAATAGATGCTTAGTGATAGCAAGCGGATAACTATCTCTGATAGTGGCTGTGTTAACCTTCTTCAAGTTAATGTATAGACGTAATTTGCCATTCTTTTTGGGCACCACTACAATGGGGGATACCCATTCAGTGTGCTCAATTTCATAGATAAATCCAGCTTCAACCAAGCGATCTATCTCTTCTTTGATCTTGGCAGCATAGTTCTCATTCTATGTGTATGGCTTTTGTTTAGAGGGCCTGGCATTTGAGGTCATGGGGATCGTGTGTGAGCATATCTCACGGTCTACACCTTTCAGGTCCTTGTGGCTCCAAGCGAATACATCTCTGTACTCTCTTAGCAAAGCTATCAACTCTTGCTCTTCTTCTTCTCTCACGTCATGCCCTATGTAGGTGCATCTTTCTTCTCCCTCTTCTATGGCTACAACTATTTTCTTGGTGGTTTCTTTGTTATCATAGGCCTCTCCTGCTTGTGCCTCATGTTTAGGCATTCTTATCATGACTCTCCTATCCTCTATCTCATATTTTTTAAAGTTTTTGGGGACCTCAAACAAAGATTCTTCCTCTTCTGGTGTGACTTATTTCTTCTTCGTCTTCTTGTCTTCATTCTTGGTGGTCACTTGTGTGGTTAATCTCACCTCATTCATAAGCTCTTCATGTCTCTGAGGGTGAACTTCTATTTCATAGAAGTATTCTTCATCTGATGCAAATTGTGGGTCCATAATGATTGACTCTAGATCGGAGTCACTTGCATCATCAAATGCATCAAGGCTAGGTTCGCATTCTTCTAAAATTGAGTCTCCCATGATTGGCTCTATGGAGAAGACTGAAATGTCATAGCCATCCTCGTCACAGTGGGATGTCCATTGTTCTTCATTGGTGGCTACATCCAATGTTGCTAAAATCTCTGCCCAGTCATGCGGTTCGAATTCTTCATCAGGAAATACGACAGGTGCATAGGCTCGGTCTTGAACCAATCTATGAGTTTCCTTCACACCTATCTCTCGGGCTTTTTCTCTCGTCTCTTCTTCTACTGCAACTTTACACATCCACAAGTGGGTGTCTTCATGCATCCATGAGGATCTTGATCCTATGGAGTGCACAGACTCCGTGTCATCCTTAGCTCTATGGATGGGATTCCATTGAATAGGCGGTACGTCTCTATGAGAGTAATCCTTGAGATTGACTTTGGTTGTAACCCCTAGGTGTTGCAAATACAATGAATTGGTTCCCCAATCCTGTACCACTTGGAATTGCCGCATAAATGGCCTTCCCAAAATCATCTCGTAGGCTTGGTTTTTGCTAAAGTCTTATATAGCAAAAGTATGCTTGAACTCAACACCACATGTAGTGATGGTTATTCCTTCTAGCAATCCTAAGGGCCTCTCAATATGACCATCGGCCATCTGCAATTTCATTCTCGTTGGCCTAAGTGATGGCCTGCCCCAATGCTTCCATAGGGAAGTGGTAGCAATTGCAACTCCTGCACCTGAGTCCAAACTTGCCTTGATTGTGTATCCCTGATGGATAACTGGGAGATAGGTATTTCCTTCTTCTCCTTCACTCATGTCTCCTATCTTATCCAATGGTATTTCTGGCACTGTTGTATGAGATCCTACCTGGGAACGCGATTTCGCTACGTTTGGCACTTGTTTGGCCACATGTTCCCACAATTCACGCTTAACCTTGAGTAGCTCTTCTAAAGCGAGATTGCACTGCACTTTAGTGTTCTTTACTACTTCCGTATTCCTAGGTATGATCGAATCTTCATTTCTTATCATGACCGTGGGTGCTCTCATGCATGTTGACTTAGTTTCCCATGGGCTTGTGAAATGTGGTAACTCTTGCAAGGAATTAGACTCAAAATCTAATCTCTCATGAAATTGGGCACTCTCCTTCTCTTCATAAATAGAAGGGATGTACTGTGGGAATTGCTCATGTGCTTCATCCACAAGTTCAATGGGAGGAGGGACTTCACTTTCCTTTGCCCATTTCTCTTCTTGAATCTCTCTCAGGAACTCTGGTGAATACCTATTCATAGAAGTAGAGGTGTTTGGTTCGGTGGAACTAGGGCCATTGAACAAGCGACTGGCTTCGAACATGGCTTGCGCCAATTCTACCATCTTAGCACAAAGTTTTGTTCTCTCTACCTCTAGATCGGCTCTATGGTAACATTTGTCATGATCACTCACATTTGGATCTTCTTGGATTCTGGCCTGATATGCTTTAAGCATCATGTCTAGATCCTCACGAGTGGGATCGGCTAGGACTGATCCTACTTTGGGTGGTGTGGGTTAAGGGTGGTGTACTAGAAGGTTGGGGAATGCAAGGTAATGGATTGGCGGGAGATGGAAACGGTGGTGGAGGGTTAGCGTGAGAGTGGTTTTGAGATGCGAGCTCACTTATCCTTGCTTTGGTTTCTCTCAAGCTTTCTTCAAGTTCGCTCATTTTCTGTGACCATTGTCTTTTCGCTCTCTCCCGGCTATCTCTCCAAGCTCTTGTCCTTTTCTTGGTTATACTCTCTGTCTCACTAACCTCAGAACTCTTTTCCTGCCCTACTCCTTGAGTTTGTTGCAAGGCTTGAGCTCTAGTGACCACATGCAATGGGGGAGTGGAAGTTACACTTCCTGTAGAGTCTACTACTAGTCCAATGACGTTGATAGGAGTGATTTTTGGGAGGTTATTGGGGTTCTTCGGGCAATCTCGTAAGAGATGATCTTTTTCGCAATCTTGACAGAAGCCCTAAATTGTCACTGGTTGGGTTTGTGTATGGGCAAGCAGTGGACAATCATGTATGAGGTGATCTCCCTGACATCTGAAGCATGGTACTCTAGGAAATGGGGGTCGTACCTGCCTAGGTTGAGGTCTAGAGTTGGGGTTTGTGTACATGACATTTGCATACTCAGGCTCCCCACTAGGTTCGCTCGGGTCCTCATAATAGTATGACTCATCATGCCCAGGTGATTGCATGTAATAAGCCTGCAGGCTTTCAATGTGAGTAGAGTCAAAACTATGATCACCTCGATCAAAAAGCAATGTTGTCACTGGCACTATGGCTCTATTCAGATTCTCTTCTACAGTTGTGTACTTTACTGGAATCACATTGGTTGGAGCAAGGGGTTGTTGCACTAACACGGGTTGAGGCCTTTGTTGGGTTTGATAGGGTTGCTGTGGTCTACCATATTTTTGAGGTGGGTACTGGTTCTGGTATCTTCCTTGTTGCGGGTATGGTTGTGGGTACGTTTGCCTAACTGCTTGCTTATTGTATAGGCAATCTTGTGCGGTGTGATTGGTGTACCTCCGTTCTATGGTGCAGTACTGGCTATTAGGATTCACTTGGGGTTGGGCCATAATGGGACATACATTCGCCATATGGTCACCTCCACAGGTATAGCATCTTTTCACTGGTGCAAACCTTGGTATTTGTTTACTTGAGACTCCTAGCTTTTGAGCTACTTTCTCAGCGAGTTCCTCAATAGAGGAGGATTGCGAGGAAGAGAGGCTAGTAGAACTATCTGAATCTTTGTAGATTTTTCAAAGTTCTAATTCCTCCCCTAGGTTATCCTCGATGTCAATGCACATACGTACACACTCTTCTATGGCCCTAGGATCCTTCAAGTACACATATGATCTCAATTTGGTACTTAGCAATCCATCCAAGAATAAGGCCACCTGTTTGGCTGGAGTGGGTAACTCAAGAATGGGACATCTCTCTAGGTATTGTCTAAACCTTCTTCCTGCAAGCCTAACCGTCCGTGAGGTGTTTGCTTGAAGCTATGAATTAGTGAGGAAGTGTTGTGCCTTATGCCACTCTTAGAAAACTCGGTGATGAATGCCTCTAAAAGCTGGTCTATGTTTCTGAACTACCTCTAATTCAGGGGTTGAAACCATGTAAGCGTAGTGTTCCTAAGGGTTAGACCAAAAGCATTGTATTGCGTGAATAGGTCCTCCACTTGTTCAGCTCTCAAGACTTGTCTAAATTCTGCCACATGGTCGTAAGGGTCTCCAGTGCCATTGAAATAGTTCTTCATGGAATTCACCAACTGGGTTGGCCTCAGGGTCCTAGTGTGTTCTCTCGGCCTTGGCAAAGGGAAATCGTCAGCATTTCTTTGGTTCCTTGGGGCTCTAGGTCTCTCGGTTTCTTCTCTATCCGTCTTTGTTCTCATCCTCTCTCTTCCTATTGGGTTGGCAAAGCTTACCTCTGGCCTGTCTCTACTTCTGTCTCTTTAAGCTCCATGAACTTGGGATGTTCCCGCTCCTTGGTGGCCATATGAGACATTGGATCTTGGTTGGAGAAAGATAAATTCACCCTTCCAAGTGTAGGCATGCCTACCGTGCTCTGTGACCATAAAGATCCTTTTTGGCATATTGTCTAGGTAGGTTACTTTGCCTGGACTATTAGGGTCTTTCAACTCATAGATTTTGAGGGAACCTACTTCATGAGGCTGGCTAGGCTTATACCTCCAAAAAGCTTCATCACTCTCTCGGTTTAATAGTAGATCTATGCTTTTGTTGTCCTGGGGCACCCACTCTGGTGTGAGGATTCTCGTGAGAATTGATTTACCTTGAGGGGTCCTAGGATCTCTTCCTATGTTCCCTTGCTCTATGTCTCCTATGTCTGTTTCTGGGATCACATTACGAAATTCGTCTGTCCTGTCTGGGTGATCGGAGACTGCATACATAGTTCCCTCTTTGTCCAAGTATGCGCCATTTTCAAACTTCACTGCTGGATGTTCTAGACCAATGGGTTGATCCGGGTTTTTAATCTGGACTACAAATCTTCTTAGACCGTCCTCATAGATGTAAGCACCTAATCGGTTGGTCCTAAGATATTCAAGTTGATTCTTGTAAGGATCTTCGACTTTTTGTAGGTAGGCCACACCTAAACTTCCTGTGGGCCTCTCAATACCCTGAGACATCTCGGATTCGCTAGACTCAGAGTTAGGGTGGTTTGAATAGTTGCTCAGCTGCTGGACCCAAGACCTAGCAGTGTGATTGACACTAGCTTCAGAGGATCTGAGGCTTTGTCTGTCTCGGCCTGAGTGTCTTCCTGACCTAAGGTTCATATGCCTGGGTTTTCTACCCTCTAGTACCAAGTACAATCTTGTTGCAGGTTGGTTTGTATCACTCACTTTGTTCTTTTTAGTTGGTTATTGTGTTAAGCTCTTGTTTGAAATCATGTCGTCGGGACTACTTAAGTGAATTTTGCACTTGATAATTGATCGAATCCATTTTACTTTTGTCCCTTAGGGTTTTCGCACTTAAGATCTACCTTATGCTTGTACTTAGTTGATTAGTTCTCTTGGACTTGATTCGTGCCTGACATTGCCCTAGTTAATCACCACACCTAGGTCGTACTTAGCCTAAGCTAGGAATTGACAGAGGGTGTTGAGAATTTCCAACCTTAAGGCTCCTTCCTTGGTTGTCCTTGTGTGCCCAGGAAGCGTGTTCCCAAGCTTGCACTTACTCTTGCTGTTGCCCTTTGATGCTCTTTGTGGACCTGTAATAGTCCCAATGTTAGCTCAAGATTTCAATTTAAAGAACACAACAGACCAATGTCATTCATTCAATTCAGAGATCAACTTGTTCTTTGGCTTTGTGGAAGACAATCAAAAAGATTCCCCAACTTTCCTACCCCGGGGTATGATCAACTTCAAAATACCCTAATAATAGTACTCCCCACGAGCTTTCCAACAAACCTAAGATCACTCAGAATGGAAAAAGATTATTATCATCAGATAAATAGGACTTTCACTATAGAAAAATTGATCATGGATCAATAAGGATTAATATTAGGACATGGATCAATTACAGAAAAAAAGATTACATCCTTCATATTTGCAATGTCTTGTATCCCTTTGGGCAATAAATATGTGTATCTATGTACATTTCATGAGTAATAAGGTTTGAAAAGAAATATATTTAATCCTTCTTGAGTCTTTTAAATGAACTTGGCTCTAGCAAATCTCCTCTATATCTGAGGTACTCTTTTCTCCTGTAGCCAACAATACTTTTAACATCTGACACCCCTGCAGCCATTGCATAGCTTGAGTAACAAAGGAAGTAGCCTGCCCTTGAAGCACTGAATCCTAGGGCATATCCAAAAATTCTAAATGCAGCTGTTCTTTCAAGTAGCAAAACTCTGTATGCATTAAAGGGTATTGAAGTAAAACCCATGTATCTTGAAAGAGTCCTCAAGGAGAATAGTGCAAAATCTCCCTCTTCACTATATTGCTTATGAATAACACAAAATAATTTTGGATTCAATTTTGGAAGATAGTGGATCACTGAATGAATATCCATCTTTGTCTTTCCTTTCTCCTCTATGGTTTTCCTTGTTCCCTTCCCCGTGCCAATGTAGTTGTCTTCATCCAATATAGATAACTATGGAAAAAATTGAAAACCTAGGTCAGAAAAAGTCCAATGAAACTTTTAAAGTCATAGAAATAACTGGAAAGACAAGCAAAAACAAAGCATGAGACACGACCAATCCAAGCGATTAGGGTCAAACTCAAACAATGCCGCCAAATATGTTGACATCCTACTATTCGATTGCGTTTTACGTCTATCCCCTACAAATATCTCATTGTGCATGTGATCATGCAACCAATGAGCCCAACTGACCTGTCCACTTGCCTCTGCATAAGACAAAAATGCAAAATTTTCTTTGGACATGTAATCATATTTGAGGATGAAACACAACCTCTCCAGGTACCATTTTAACTGCTCTCGTCGAAACATAACCTGCATTCTTCATCATGTAATATTGCTGTCCCCCTTCCCTAGGCCCAAAATCTTTCCTCAAGGCGTCCTCAGAACACTTCGGAATGACGACGTCGTTGTAAATAGGTAACTTAAATATTTCTGCAACTAGTTCCGGTGAAAATTTTACCTGAAGTGTCAGCTGACCTTTCGTTTTTTTGATGATCTCCAGTTGACTCTTTGCATAATAGTTGCATCTCCATCTCGCCCATGGCAAAGTAGCAAATTGAAATAAACCAATCTTACGGAGCCAATTCTCATTTGTGGTGGACTGTGTATCAATTTCCACCTTAAAGTCGGAAAATGGTTCCATGAGAGTTTGCACAAATTTGGTAGTCGCTGATGGTGTCGATATCTCTTCCTCGTCATCTTGAAGCAAGCTATTACTTTCCTCAGTTGTGGTTTCTTCTTTGCGCAACACAGGTTCTCGCTTTCTCATATGTCCCCGCATGATTTCTGGTTCAGGCACCAACACAGTAGACACAGGAAGGGACGTTACTTTCGGGGCCATAAAGTAGGATTGAGAATACAAGTTCCGCAAGTGTGAATGTTTGACCTACCACTAACAGAAATGCTTAACATACTTACTCACGTAGCAGTTCATGCGATTCAATAATATTCTAGTATGGATCACTTTAAAAATCATTAGCAGCCTATTTCCTCGCATTACTATAACACACTTAAAAGATCTTTGACGCATGCCTGGATAATCATTAAAAGTAATGCGCACCTCAAGAATACCAAACTGATATTTAAATTCATTAACACTCCTTTTTCTGGTGCACGACCTTCCTACCACAACATTCCGACAAACCTTACTTTGTAAGATAATATCTGGTTGAGCACTATCTTCCTGCTCATGTTCCTGCTGATACACCTGTTCGTCATATCTCTAACCACTTGCAACCCCTGTTGTACCTGTCTCCGAAACTTCATTACTTGCTACCTCAGAATAACCCTTTGAATCTGCAATTCGATCTAGTAATACCTCCTTCTCAATTTTTGGCTATGGAATAACCCTTAGCAAAATGTTATACTGTAGCTTTGGACATGGAACCCATTGTAATCATAAGAAAGTACTCAATGTAATTTTTGACCAACAAGAATCTAGAAAACATTTCACCACGGATGCAAATGCAGAGAAATAAGCCTTGTTACTACGATGATCACAAACATTGTTGATTTGATTTTCAAGATGATGGATCACTTGCACAACATTAGAAGATAACCAATCCAAATGTGGCGGCTTCCCCTGAAATAATTTCAGCCTAAATCCATTGATTGGTTTGTCCATCCTTGTGCCAAACACATCTTCCACTCAAAAAGTTCCTTGTCCTAAATCCTGCACAATTTGATATGGGCCTTTATATCTCAATGTAAGCTTTCCTAGATGAGGTCCAAGCTTAGATTTATACACCATCACCCAATCTCCTTCTTTAAATAACTTAAACTCCACATTCTGATTCACCCAATCTTGTCTCCACCTTTGAATTACCTCGGTAATATATGCACTTACCAAACGATCCTCCTCCATCTCAAGAAGATATTTGCTCCTATGTTTAACTGATAGCTCCGGAGACATCTTTTCTGCCATGATTTGCAAACTTGGAACTACAAATTCCATAGGTACTACTGCCTTCAAATCATATACCAATCGGAATGGTGTCATTCCTGTTGTCACTTTAAATGCTATTCTGAATGACCAAAAAGCTGAGTCGAGTAACAAATCCCAATTTTTCTGATTGTCATGCACTAGCTTTTTAAGAATACGCATTAAGGTTTTATTCATACTTTTTGCTTGACCATTTGCTTGTGGATGATATGCTGTAGTCTTTTTATGCATGATTAAATGAATTCTTGTTAACTCTGAAATCACCTTATTAAGGAAATGAGTACCTCTATCACTTACCAACTCAATCGGACACCCAAACCTAGTCATAATATTATGATAAAGAAATTTTGCCACACTTGCTGCTTTATTGTCCTTCAATGCCACTGCTTCCACCCATTTCGTACAATAGTCTGTTGCTACAAGTATATATCTACTTCCCCGATGCGTAGTAGGTTTAATAGGCCCCACAAAATCCATACCCCATTTTTGGAAAGGATCCAATGGTAAAACTCGATGATCAGACATCCGATATGACTTGAATGTGCTTCCTATAACACAGCTGGTTTTCAAATTCTGGTACACACCTCCTTATGACTTGATCCACCCCTTTTTTGTATAATGCCCCAGTTATCACCAAATACGGTCTACTTTTAAGTGCAAACTTCTTCCTTTGATCAGGTGTAAAGTATTATGGTAATGAACCATCAGTTAAAAAAACTTATAACTGGTCATACCAAGAATCTGCTTCCACCACTTGTGCATTAAACAACTCAGCATTCAGAAATTCATCAATTACACCTGTAGGTGCTTCTCCTGAATCCAATCTACTAAAGTAATCTGCCATTGCATGCTCTTTTCCTGGAGTATGCATAATCACAAAATCAAATTCCTGTAATAAAAGCATCCACCTGGCTAATCGTCCTATTAATAAGGGCTTCTTGATTAAATGGACCAAGGCCTGATGATCCACATGAAAAACCACCTTATTGCCCAACAAATAATGTCGAAACTTGTTAAGAGCATATACCATTGCCAAAGCTTCCCTTTCCATCACCAGGTAGTTCCTTTCAGCCGCACACAATACTCTACTAGCATAATAGACTGGTCTATACCATCCTTTGTCTTTCTGCTGCATCAAAACTGCTCCTACAGCCACATTTGATGCATCAACAAATATGTGAAATGGCAATGACCAATCGGGTGGTTGCAAAATTGGTGCTACCGACACCATCTTCTTTAACAATTGAAATGCTTTCTCTTGAGCATCTACCCACACAAACGGAACATCCTTTTTGGTCAAATGGGTAAGTGGTAGAGAAATATTTGCTAAATACCGTAAATATCTGGAATGCCACTTAATCTGACCCACGAACTGCATTACTTCTTTCACGTTGGTCAGTGCTTTAGCTGTGCTCATAGCTTCAATCTTCTTAATATCAATAGCCATCCCTTCTTGCGATATGACATGGCCCAATAAAATACCACTTCTGACTGCAATGACACTTTTAAACGGATTCAACACCATCCTAAACTGCCGACATCTATCAAAACATGATTTCAAGTGCAGCAAATGTTGAACCATCTTACCAAAAATCAAAAAATCATCTACAAACACCTGCATAAAATCCTATAGATAAGGTTCAAACACTTTGTGTGCCACATAATTGAATGATGGCGGTCCATTCTTCAATCCAAAACTCATGGCTGTAAATACATAAGCACCAAATTCAGTAATAAATGTTGTTTTATGCTGATCCTCCTCAGCCACACTAATCTGATTATACCCTGAAAATCCATCGAAGAAACTATACATTTCATGCCCTACTACTGCATCCAACACTGCATCACAAAACGGCATAGGAAACGTATCTGTAACTGTTGCCGCATTTAAGTTTCTATAATCGACATTCCCAATGTAGTCAAACTTGTACAAGGGAGATTCAAATGGGAGTTTTTTCTACATATTCCTGAAGGAGATCTTTGGAAACATAGTCCTACAAAGTTTCATCTTCATCAAAGCCTATTTGGAGGGTCAAAGAGTACAAAGTCCAGTTTTCAAGGTCATCGCAGTTTTCTAGAATAAGAAAATTGAAGGCTTGAAGGGCTACCACATGTCAAAATATGATTGAACCATGTTGTACGGTCAAGATGAGCTCATATTCAAGGGTGGAGATGCACTTAAGCATAAAGGAAGGAGGATCCACGAATTTTTTCATCAAAGAAGACTTTTTTGACAGTTAAAGATCAATAATGCAAAGTTTCTCCAAAAATAATGGCTTATCTTATCCGAATTGATATCAGCACTAATCCGATGGTCCAGATCATCCTCAGATCCAATGGTGGAGAATGAGCGCGCCTAAATTTCACTCCTTTACACTAGATTTGATAGAAAGAACAATTCCAAGCCATTGATTTGATTAATCAAATGGTTGTAATCGAAAGTAGTGATCCTAGAGTTGAGAGTTGATTTCTCTAGATCCAAGGGTCCAAATTCATTCAAAAAACTATATAAACCCTCCTCCAAACTCCTAGAGCATCATTGTTAGGCATCCATAGGGCTCATGCTAGCTTACGGTTTCCTTGAGACGATCACCCTTGGTTGAGCGAGTGAGGATCCAAGGTGAGCTAGTATGAGTATAGAACCTAGTTTCAAATTTAAGTTAGAACTCCAATCTAGGATAGGCTCTTGAAACCAGCATCTCTATCTTGACTCACCCTCGGTGGAGCGTGTGAGTGAGTTAGAGCTGTTTTTAATGAGTCTTAGACTTCTTTAGTTAGACGTTATGAGCCTAGACAGACATAGGGTCACTGGAGTGGAACTCACCTTCTTACGTGTGACATTCGGTTGAACTGTCATGGTTTGAGGGTCGGAACCACCTTTGATCAGTAGACTGCCTAGCTTGACGTACCACGACAATCTTATACATGTATCTTAATTCAAATCCTTTTAATTCATGTCACTTGTCACTTGTCTCTTGTCTCCTCTCTCAGTCTCTTAAGTATTTTTACATGTCTTCTAATTCTTCTATGTGTGAGAAGGCTCCGCAGTATTGCATTGAACCAGTGAGGATATTTCTTTGAGCTTGTGAGTAAACTCTATCATCATAATTCACTTGCATGCAAATTAATCCATACATACCCATACATATTGATTAGTTTCTGAAAGTGTATAAGAAGCTCCAATATTGGACCATTCTTCCTTTTGAAACTAGTTTATGTGTAAGGGTTCCATCTATTCTCGTCATGCATACATATCATCCAAAGAAGACTACGCATATGGATTGGAATTAGGAGTATTTAAGAAGCTCCTTCAATGGACCATTCTTCCTTCCAAATTTCATTCGTATGTATGGTTCTCTTTCATTCTTATCATTCATGTTCATAAATCTAACTTGCACTCCTACATTCCTATTCCCATAATCATTTCAACATCTCTCTCTTCTCCATACTCAACATTAATTTCACTTTCATGTCCTTAAAGCTTCCAACATTCATTAGCTTCATACACCCTGTGTGTGCCACGACCGGACCCGATCCACCCGGATTGCGATCACCTCCACATTTGAACCCGACGTGAAACGCTTCGTGGCATTTGCTTCTGATCTTGTTGGGAGGTTGTGATCCATATCCTTTGTTTCATATTTTTCATCCTCATCATATCATTATCACCATTCTTGAGTGTTACACTGGATTTCTCACAATATCGTGCACATCTTCGTCGTGAAGTAAACACATTTGTGAGAGATCTAGAGCATCGTGCATCACTTGCTTATTCACATAAGATGGAGGAAGGATTCAAATCCCTTATTGTTGAGAAACAAGGCCAAAGAATAGTCTCTTCTATGTTGAGAGAGAAGGGAAAATTCAATGGCATCAACATTACAAGCTACTTAGATTTGTTTGATCTTCCTTGGAGTGATTTTAGAAAGGAGATGCTCAAAGAATTCTATTTTGAAGATTATAGCCAACATAATCGGGATGGATTCTTACGATGGGTCGATTCCCCAAAGCCTAGTAGCTCTATTACTCACTTACAAAATGAGTATATTAGACGCTATGAGCAACTTCCTGATGAGGATAAGATAACTTTGGAACCTGATCTTGTGATCAATTTTCTTAAGCTTCTTCATCCTAAAACTCGTAGGGAAGTTGAACGGCGATTAGAAGAACCAGATAAGCGCTATGGTCTTACTGACAATTGGCAAAAAGTGCGTAAAGTAGTAGAGGTTGTAGCCCATAGACATCAAAGAAAATCCATGCTTTATGAGCAAACTAGTCTTCCTCAAGCTAGCCTTCCACAAACTAAGGAGCAAGTTAGAGAACAATCCCATGCTATGCTTTTTGACTCTACTCCTATTCCTCAAATGATGGAGCCTACTCAAGGTTTTAAAGTAGAGCCAAATAAAAGTGTAGTTGAACAATCTCAAGTGGATATTCTCACTAAGCAAATGGAAAGTCTTATTGCTACACAATCCAATTTGGCCAAGACTATAGATGCTTTACAATCTAGTTACACCAAAACTTTCCAAAATCAAATGAACCCAATGACTTTTCAAGAGCCTAATCAACATGTTATAGCTACCAATCAAAATCCACAAGTAGCTCCTACTCAAGCATATCAAGTTCCTCCAATGCATAATCCTTCAATGCAAAATCCTCATCCTCATGTGCAAAATCCTCAAATGTATCAAAACATGTATCCTCAAGCTTCTCAAATAGCTTTTCAAAATCCTCAAAATCAAAATTTTCAAAATCATCAACCGTATAATATGGAAGCTCCTCTTGCACCTCAAGTACCACATGTTGCTCCCCAAGCTCCTCAAATACATCAATTGCATTTTCAAAATCATAATTATCCTGTTCAAGCAATACCTTATCAACAAAATCCTCAATTTCAAAATTTCCCACCACAAGTTAATAAAAATCCTCAAAATCAAAATGGTTTTGTGCGTGGCCCTCGTAGGTGTCCTTGGTGTGATTCGTTAGAGCACTTTTTGAGAGATTGTGAATTATTGAAGGCTGCTAAGGAGCAACGACTAGTAATAGATATAGACAAGAAAATTTGTGACTATCGATCTAGGCTACCTTTGCAAGGAAATTATGGTAAGGGAGGAATGAAAAAACATTATGAAAATATAACCATAATGGACGTAGGAACTAGAGGAGTGAAACTAGAAGCTCTTGATGAACAACAAGTAGAATCAAGTAAACCCACAAAGGAATGTGATTTTTCCATAGAGGCTTTAGTAAGAGCACGGGATGAGATTAGGAGAATAACGGCTTGGGAGTCACTGATAGAAGATCAATCTCTTATTTCTCACATATCCAATGTAGAAGAAAAATGAAAAAGAGATGAAGCTGAGCCTAGTGAAAGAAGAGTAACACGAAAACAAACCTCAGAGGGAATAGAAACAATCATAGAGCAGGGAGAAACATCACAATCCAAAGATAAAAAACAAGAAGCACAACCCAATGAACAAAAACAAGAGGAGAAACAAAAAGGGAAGAAGACAAAGCAAAGAAAAACAGAACCAAAGCCTTTAGATAAACAAGAACAATCAAAACAAACAGAAGACCAAAC
This sequence comes from Ceratopteris richardii, assembly GCA_020310875.1. NCBI lineage: Eukaryota > Viridiplantae > Streptophyta > Polypodiopsida > Polypodiales > Pteridaceae > Ceratopteris > Ceratopteris richardii. Next base: position 112,556,989 of record CM035425.1, on the reverse strand, counting down.
ACGAGAACATGAACAAAAACAAAATCCTGAGCAAAAACAAAAGAAACCAAAGAGAAAACCTAAAGCCATCTTGATTTCAGAAATTGAGAGAAAAATAGATCCTATGGAGATTTTAGATGACATTTTGCTTAAGAGTCAAGTGACTATGTCTTTAGAACAAGTTTTCTCTATTGCAAAGCCTGTTTTTAAAGATAACTTTATCGGCCTAATTAAAAGGAAGAGGTTTCCACTTAATCTAGATACTGAGATGCAAGATTCTCTAGATCAAGATCAAGCTATGAATGAAGCCTTAAACTTTGATGAATCTGATGAAGAGGACTTTGATGATGATGAAGTAAATGTTAATAAAAATTTCTTAGGACCTATTCAACCTGACCATGAAAATCATGAAAACAATCCTGAAAGTCACTTTAAAAGAGCATTTTGGTCTAGAGGTACATCAGAGATGCATGTTAAAATAGGAAATGATAAAAACACTATCACTGTAAATGCATTAGTAGATTCTGGCTCTGAAATTAATGTAATTTCAAGAGAAGTCTATGATAAGTTTCGATGGCCCATAGATAAAGATTGTGGATGGCATATGAGAACTGCAGATAATGGTGTAGGTACCCTGTATGGAGCATGTGCTAGTGTGCCCATATCCATAGGAGGAATCACAAAAGAGTTTCACTTTTTTATTCAAGATAATTGCTCCTATGAAGTTCTCTTAGGTCAACCCTTTATTTGTGAGAGTCGTATGGAAACTAAAGCCATGGATGATGGGTCTACCTATGCTAGATTTAAGTCTAAGGATGGAATACAATCACTTCAAGTCATGACGGTAGGAGTGAATCATCCTAGGAATCGATTGTCAATTAGAAAGAAACCTATTGTTACTCAGGGTCATGAGCATGCTTGTAGTGATTGTGCACCTCGATTCATGTTTGGAGCTACATATGATCAAAATTTCGGATAGAATCCATTGTTGAGCGGGACAACAGTGGATATTGGTTTGACATCTCGCATCCAACCAACATGTACAATAGTTTGTCACTTTGTTTTCCACATTCTAGATTAGATTTTTTTCATAAGAGTCAATTGTCCAAGTCTTTTATCCAAAAAACCCAAAAAAATTATAAAAACAACAAAATCATGGAACATGATGAGAACATTGAGCATGTGATTGAGACATCTCATTGTTTCTCTACTCTTGAGGAGTTAGAGTTATGTCTTCAACAAAATTCTAATTCCCATATTATTCTTATTTCTTCCCTTGATGAGTATGCTCTAATCCAAGAGTATGCTCTCAATGTTGACAAGTGCTCAAAATTTAACCAAACACATGATGCCTTAGTTGAAACAAAGTACAAAACTGTAGACAAAAAAATCAAACCCATAGCTCAACCATTACCTCAAGGAAGTAATGAAAAAATTATTGATGTGAAAAATGATCCAACTCTTCGGGATAAGAAAAACATAGGACATACATTCACGGATGAGACAATCAAACAGGTGAAAATTGGTAGAGATGATGACTTTCTTTTGCCAGCAGAGAGAGATAAATTTGAGAGAGTCATACGTAGCCATGGAAAAGCCTTTACTATGTATCCTCATGAGATTGGTTGTGTAGATCCTAAGCTAGTTGCACCCATGATAATCTTTACTATTCCACATATTCCATGGAATCTTCGTCCTATACCTGTTCCAAAGGCTCACTTACCTGAGCTAATGAAACTACTTAAGGAGAAGATAAACATGAGAATTTTAGAGCCATCTTTTGCACCTTACTCAAACAGATGGTTCACTGTGCCTAAAAAGAATGGGAAACTACATTTTATTCAAGATCTCCAACCTGTCAATAAAGTCACCATAAGGAATGTAGGAACAGGACCCATTGTAGATGAGTTTGCTGAATCATTTTCAAGACATTCTATCTATTCAATGGGTGATCTATATTCTGGATATGACCAATTCCAATTAGCAATTGATAGTCGTGACATAACCACAATGAAAACTCCTTTAGGCTTAGTGCGAATGTGTACTTTACCTCAAGGAGCAACTAATTCTGTGGCTCATATGATGAGTGCTATGAATATGGTCTTACATGACTTTATCCCTCATATAACTATGCCATTCATTGATGATATTCCAATTAAAGGGAATGAGGAACGTGTAAAGGACATTACTTTAGATTCATCGGGATGTCGTAAATTTTTTCTTGACCATATCTCTGATTGTGAAAGAATATTTCAACGATTTGAAGAGGTAGGTCTCACATTTTCCATAGAGAAATCTGTTTTTGGTGTCAACGAGGTACTTATTGTTGGACATTTATGTGGCCATTATGGTCGAAAGCCATACCCACAAAAAGTTGATGCCATTAGCAAGATTTATGAAACATGTAACAACGTGAGTGAGGTACGTAGATTTCTTGGTGCTTGCATCTTTTATGTTATTTGGATCCCTCACTTTGCTCATGTTGCTGATTGTCTTTATGACTTGTTGAGGAAGAAACAGAAATTTATTTGGACTGACAAACACACTCAAGCTATGCATAAATTGAAGAAATTATTGCTTGAAGCTCCCATCCTTAAGCGTGTAGACTATTCTGCTAACAAACCTATTATATTGACTGTTGATACTAGTCCTATTGGTATAGGTTGGGTCATAAGTCAAGATGATAGTGAAGGGAATAGATATGCAATTAGGTTTGGTGCCAAAGTTCTACATGAAACACAACAAAAATATCCACATATCAAACGAGAACTATGGGGTATGGTAACAGCTTTGAAAACATACAAAGAATATTTCATTGGTGCAAATGTCAAAGTTGAGACTGATTGTTTGCCTCTCATTGGAATGATAGCCAATTGTTCATCTCCTAATATAGCCATGCTTAGATGGATCTCATATATTAAGTTCATAAATCCTGAGTTAGTTCATATTTCAGGTAAGTCAAACTCAGTTGCTGATATGTTATCGAGAGCTAGATTTGATGATGATCTTGAAAGTGATCTAATAAAGAATGTGAATTTAGTTGACTATGTTCCACATATATATGAGTATGAGAAATTTCATGAGTTTGAGTACGAAGATGAATGGAGAGACATAGGAAAGTATCTCAGTACACTACAACCATTACCTAGCTGGACTACGAATAGATTCCGTAACATTAGGAAACGAGCTTATAACTTTTTCCTATGTAATGGTTATCTTTGGAGACATGCTAAGGGTAAGGTTAAGAATCCACAACGAGTCCAAGGAAAGAGAGGTCTTCAATTGCAAGTAATGAAGGAAATGCATGAGACATTATGGGCAGGTCATAAAGGATTTTTTGGAACATATGAAAAAATTAGAAGTACCTATTATTGGCCTAGGATGTATGTTGACATTAGTAGCTATGTTTCTACATGTTCTACTTGTCAACTTCATTCATCAGTCAAACATAGAGATCCGTTGCATCCTACTTATCCACCTTGTATTCACTACAAGTGGGTAGTAGATCTTGTAACTATGCCTAAAGGTATCGACAAAATGCGTTACATTGTACTTGCAAGAGAAGACTTAACTAATCATGTAGAGGGACGTGCACTACGATCTAAGACCACTTACAATGTTTGCAAATTTTTGCTTGAAGATGTCATAAGTCGCTTTGGGTACATAGAGAAAGTAGTTGCCGATCGTAGAGAGTTAAATGCGAGAGAAGCTAAAGAGTTCTTTGAGCGTCACGGTATTCGTTTCTCTCTCACTACTGCATATAATCCAGAGGCCAATGGTAAAATAGAGAGAGGGCATCCACCTATTGTGAAAGCCATATCTAAAGCATGTAACGGTGACATCAAACAATGGCCTAGTTTCTTACCTTTTGCACTTTGGGCAGATAGAATGACATGCACAAGTACTACTGGGTATATGCCTACTGAACTTATGTACTGTCAAAAACCATTGTTTCCAATTCAATCTCATATTTTTGCATGGTCAAATTTGCCTTGGTCTGAAAACATGTCTACTGATGACTTTTTGAGTTTGCGCATTAAACAGTTAGAACAAGGTAAAGTAAGACTTGATGATGCTGTTGAAAAATTAAGAGAATCTAGAATGAAGAATAAGCATTATTTTGATAAAACTCATCGACTGCGTCCTAATCCAATTGAAGTAGGAGATTGGGTGCTCATTTATGATAGTACATTCGACTCTCAATATGATGCACTCAAAAAGCTCACTCAACGATGGTTTGGGCCATACATAGTATCAAAAGTCAACAACAATGGTACGTATGCTCTTTGTGAATTAAATGGTGTTGCACTAAAAGCTTTGATTGCAGGTAAAAGAATAAATTTATTCAAGAAGCGTGATAATGACGAGTACATTTTGGATGAGGACATTGAAGAAGATGACAACAATGAGGCCGATTCATAAACACGAGTATCCATGTTATTAAATTAAAAAAAAAACATCATTAATTTTCAAGTTCATGTTGCTTTGTTTTTTTTTTCAAGTTCATTCTATTTTTTTTCCATGCTTGTTTCATGCATGTTTTTTTTCAGTCTTTGCATTGCATTGCATATCCACATCACTTGAGTCAAAAAAAGGGCAAATGATGATTTCTCTACTTGTGTAAAATTTTATCTTAAGTAGTAACTTATCTACCAAGAAATTGTTTATAATCTTGGATTGTGGAAAGATAGGGCATGTAGATTTGGAGGTTTATTTTGGTGACAAGACTTTCATATATAAACATGCATATGTATCCTGTATCGAAAGCATAATTGTTGAAATCCTAGCTCCTGCTATTGCATGTTTCTACATCCTTAGTCCATCTCACAGCACTTGTATCGGAGTTTAAACGACTGTTCTCCGTCATCAAAAATGGTTGTACCTTGTATCGGGGTTTAATTTTTCCCCGTCAAAAAAAAAAAGTTGCTACATGTTACCAAGAAGTTTACACTTTCTTCCATCCCAAAAAAAGTGATCGTAACCATAAAGTTGCCGAATCATCATCATCATCAAAAAAAAAAAAAAAAAGAGCAAGCCAAAGGAGGATAAAGAGGTATAGTAGAATAAATCACGGGCTATATAGGCAGATTTATGCATTAGTGGAGTTTAGTTAGATTTCCTTGCATGTTATTAGAGAAAGAGCATATTCATATTTATGTAGGAAAGGAGTTGATCTAAAATAAGCTAAAGATGAAAGATGTCTCTTAAAATCCTAAATCTTTGTTTATAATCATATTTAAGGTAGATTGCTTTATGAAAAAGGTACAAAATTTTCTTCAAGATGAGAGGAACTGATGCTTAAAATGACTCAATACATCCACTTCCACTTCACATTGATGCTTGTTTTTTTTCTTTCTTGTTGCCAATGTTGCTTGTTCATTTGCATATATGTTGCCTATTTTTTCATGCATATTCATGTTGCCTGTTTCAATTCTTTCTTTCATGCAAATTTTGCTTCATGTCACGTTACCTACTTATTCATGCATATAATCAATTTTCCTTCCATGTTTCTTATGTTGCCTATAAAAGAATTTGATGCCTGGAACATTTTGTTTTTCACAGATGCTAGAGTGGCGCTTCCGGAGGAATCGCAGCTTTAGTGGGGGCGAATGTCGTCGAGATTTTCTCTCCTCTCTCACTTGCGAAGGCCTACAAAAAACATATTTGGTGAAGGTAGCCGGAATTCCCCGAGAAGTCCAGGATGCATCAAGGATGTCAAAGGAAGCTCACATACAAAGTTTCAAAGAAATCAAGAAAGTCCATGGTAGCGGTCAAAGCTGGTCAAAGTTAGGAAATTAGGGCAAAAATTTCATTATCACCAAATTAGATGAAAATTCATATACTTGTAAAGATTATCAAAGGCAGTCTATAGCCCCAATTTCAGTAGAAAATGGATTTTGTAGCACATTGATATGCTATGTTCATTTTGTAAAAATGTAATTTTTCTAGTTTGACCCTACAAATTCTTGTATAGAAAATTATGTTAGCCATATGGTTTGGCATGTATAAAGATCATATATGGCTACATATTTGTACAAATTTTCAAGGCTATCAGAGCTTCCTAGACACCTTAATTCCACCTTGCAAGCTTCCAAATGTAGTCAAACTTATACAAGGGAGATTCAGATGGGAGTTTTTTCTCCATATTCCTGAAGGAGATCTTTGGAAACATAGTCCTACAAAGTTTCATCTTCATCAAAGCCTATTTGGAGGGTCAAAGAGTACAAAGTCCAATTTTCAAGGTCACCGCAGTTTTCTAGAATAAGAAAATTGAAGGCTTGAAGGGCTACCACATGTCAAAATATGATTGAACCATGTTGTACGGTCAAGATGAGCTCATATTCAAGGGTGGAGATGCACTTAAGCATAAAGGAAGGAGGATCCACAAATTTTTTCATCAAAGAAGACTTTTTTGATAGTTAAAGATCAATAATGCAAAGTTTCTCCAAAAATAGTGGCTTATCTTATCCGAATTGATGTCAGCACTGATCCGATGGTCCAGATCATCCCCAGATCCAATGGTGGAGAATGAGGGCGCCTAAATTTCACTCCTTTACACTAGATTTGATAGAAAGAACAATTCCAAGCCATTGATTTGATTAATCAAATGGTTGTAATCGAAAGTAGTGATCCTAGAGTTGAGTGTTGATTTCTCTAGATCCAAGGGCCCAAATTCATTCAAAAAACTATATAAACCCCCCTCCAAACTCTCATTGTTAGGCATCCATAGGGCTCATGCTAGCTTACGGTTTCCTTGAGACGATCACCCTCGGTTGAGCGAGTGAGGATCCAAGGTGAGCTAGTATGAGTATAGAACCTAGTTTCAAATTTAAGTTAGAACTCCAATCTAGGATAGGCTCTTGAAACCAGCATCTCTATCTTGACTCACCCTCGGTGGAGCGTGTGAGTGAGTTAGAGCTGATTTTAATGAGTCTTAGACTTCTTTAGTTAGACGTTACGAGCCTAGACAGACATAGGGTCACTGGAGTGGAACTCACCTTCTTACGTGTGACATTCGGTTGAACTGTCATGGTTTGAGGGTCGGAACCACCTTTGATCAGTAGACTGCCTAGCTTGACGTACCACGACGATCTTATACATGTATCTTAATTCAAATCCTTTTAATTCATGTCACTTGTCACTTGTCTCTTGTCTCCTCTCTCAGTCTCTTAAGTATTTTTACATGTCTTCTAATTCTTCTATGTGTGAGAAGGCTCCGAAATATTGCGTTGAACCAGTGAGGATGTTTCTTTGAGCTTGTGAGTAAACTCTATCATCAATTCACTTGCATGCATATAATCCATACATACCCATACATATTGATTAGTTTCTGAAAGTGTATAAGAAGCTCCAATATTGGACCATTCTTCCTTTCGAAACTGCTTTATGTGTAAGGGTTCCATCTATTCTCGTCATGCATACATATCATCCAAAGAAGACTATGCATATGGATTGGAATTAGGAAGTGTTTAAGAAGCTCCTTCAATGGACCATTCTTCCTTCCAAATTTCATTCGTATGTATGGTTCTCTTTCATTCTTATCATTCATGTTCATAAATCTAACTTGCACTCCTACATTCCTATTCCCATAATCATTTCAATATCTCTCTCTTCTACATACTCAACATTAATTTCACTTTCATGTCCTTAAAGCTTCCAACATTCATTAGCTTCATACACCCTGTGTGTGCCATGACCGGACCCGATCCACCCGGATTGCAATCACCTCCACACCGGTACCACCGTTGGATTTGCTTGCAAAAACTTTTCCTCTTCATCATCTTCTATCTCGTCCGCTAAGTTAATTGTCTGAGCCATGAGTGGTTTCTCCTGTACTGACATATTTCTTCTTCCTCGCACAGGTATTGTCACTTGCTTTTTACCCTTTGTAATCATTACCACATTCAGACCCCAATCCTGCTTGACTTTCGCAATCCTAAACCAAGGTCTCCCTGACAACATTTCATATGGATATGCTGACTCAGACATCCTAATGACAACAAAAGTTACCATAAATGACATTCCTGAAATGATAATCTGTTGTTGCTTTAGAATGCCAACCAGCTGAACTCGAGTTTGATCCACCATTTTAACCTTAAAAGGTGCTGGAGCCAATGCCCCTCTTCCCATTTCTATAAAAATATGCTCAAGTAATATGTTTACCCCCTGATCCTCCATCAAGCAACACTTCGTCAAATCGTCTCTGGTTGTACTGCACCTGAATTACTGGCACTACAAAGTCAACATCTGCTGGATCAATACTATTGGCTGAAGTTGAAGGTTCCGACCTAATTTCTAACTCTACACGCTGCCCAAGTAACCTCTTCAACAACTTCTCTCGAAACGCTAGTACCAAAGATAATAGTTGATCCAAAGATAATTGTAACGGTGAGCTAATGGTTACATCAAACCAATCTTTTTCTCGATCTTTCTTGCTCTGACTCCTATTCCCCTCTATTATTGAAGGTATCAAATCCACTTCTTGTTGTTGCTCTATCTGACTTCCAAACCTTACCTATTTGTGTTGCTCGTCCTGAACTTGTTTCAAGACCTTGTCTCTGATATGTCTTTGTTCTTGCCAATTAATAGGTCCTTTATTTTTTGACCTTGTAACTGCCAACACTTCCACTTCTTTGCCTTTCCCACATTTTTTGCAATCACACTACCATTGGTTATCACTCTTAACGTGTATTGTCTCAGATGTACTTGGTATATCAGTCCCCCATCCTCTTGATCTGGCCATTCTATAAGCATGGCATTTGCTTGAGCCGCCTACTGCCCCTGTTGTTGATGCTGTCCCTGTTGATTATTCTGATTGTACCTGATAACGGGTATACCTCTTTCTTCCCTATGCTTTACCCATAAGGGACAACTCGGCCCTATCCAATGATCGGGAACTGAACAATATCCACAAGGCATCACTCGTGGCGGTCGACCCTGCTAATTCCCTTGTCGGTTATTCCCCTGCTGATTCCCTTGATCTCTCCATGAATGTCTTACTTGTTGTTGCCTTTGAAAATTACCCCACCCTTGGACAGGAATAGCCTGATTGGCCGCTACTTCATTAATATTCCTATTATCTTGTTGCGAACTTTGCCCTCTATGCTTGGGGTTGTACCAACACTGATTTGTTGTATGTCCCTCTTTGTCACAGATATCACAAAATCTCTTTTCCTTTGGAGCTACTATGGAACATCCATGTCTGTTTCACTTATTAATCCATACCTCCTCTTTACTTTGCTTAGCCTTATGCTTGCGATGCTTTTTCCCCGCTATTTCTTCATTTTGTTCATCAGAGTCGGAATCCATTGAACCTTTGTCTGACTCCGTTTTTGAATCAGATTCAGTCTTTGAACTAGAATCAGAATGTCTCTTTTTTGCTCGTCCAAATCTTCTTTCCACGTGTGCAGCTGCCAACACTAATACATCAAAGCCATTTGCAATATTCACACTCGCAACCGCATGTCTAATTGTGCTTCGTAATCCTTTCAGAAAATACCATGCCAACATCTCGTCAGTAGGTCTTTCATTACCTTGCAATCGTTCCATTAAAGTCTTGAACTTTTGAGCATAATCTTCCACTAACATGGTTTTCTGTCTGATAGCTCTCAACTTCCGTAACACATCGGAAGGAGTCTTTTCTTTTCTAAATTGTTGCAAAAATGCTATTTTTAAATCATCATATGTAGCAAAATGAGCAATACCATATTGATTGAACCAGCTCATAGCTCGTCCTTCCAACGTGGCAGCAAATTGCAGGAGCTTAATGTCATCCCCATAGATAGCTGGGTATCCATTAGCTGTCCATTTTATCTCGAATTGAGCCACCTGGAAATCAACATCTTCTTTAGAGCTTCCTCTGAAATGAGCTGCTTTGACTTTGGGATTGGGAGGTGGTTGAGCCATTGGCTGTGGTTGAGGTGTATGCCTAGTTCTTTGACCAGTCGCCCCTGCAAGTGGGTCAAACTAGAGTCGTCTTCTTACTCCTACAGTTGTTTCTGTTAGGAATAGCGCTCCAAGTATACCGCCCACCAACCTTGCCTCTGATGCACCTATTTCCCCCTGTTCCTCTTCAGTTTCCAGATTTTCTTCCTCCTCGGCTTCGTACCACTTGTAAAATTCTGAGGATGACTCCATGTTCGCTACTCTTGCATGTGCTCTTGTAAAATACACTTTACCAAATCCTTTCCTTCTCATGCATTTCTTGCTTCTTCAATAGTACAGTAGTATCGTCAAATGTGTTGAGGGTTCGAAGTTCAACACATCACAAGTATTGTCCAAATTGATCAAACTACTCACACTAGTCTTCATCAACAGAGAATCCACATGCTAATGTTCTACACATGTCTGCACGGAATACTTTCTTCATCAGCCCTCACGCATTGCACAAATTGTATAAGAAACATCTGCCAGAAGTTTTTCAATTACAGAGATTTTTAAGTTGCAGATACAAAAATATGCTTCAGAGTTACATTCTTCATTAGGACAAGCATCACGCTACCCCTAATTATGTGCGGCACTCTTGCTTCTGCAGCCCTGCCCCTTTATTTCTCCGAACACTTCTTTTTTTTTCTTTTTGTGCATGCTCTCGGTATAACGTCTTTCGCCTCTTATGACATGCCCACAAACTTCGATATAACCATCTATTAAAATCCGATTCACCAAAAAAAAAAGACATCCAACTAGATAATGTCTAAGTTTAACAGTCTTTCATAATTCAAATTAGCTACGTGGAAATCACTCCACAAAAGGAAGTAAGCCCAACGCTTTGCGATAAGTTTCAAATTTCTTCCTAGGTAGAGCCTTTGTGAAAAGGTCTGCAATCTTCTCCTGCGTGGGCACCTATGCCAAGCTGATCTCCGTAGCAGAGAACCTCTCCCTGACATAATGATGATGTACCTCAATGTGGTTAGTGCGAGCATGGAACACAGGGTTCCTCGCAAGTACCAATGCGCTCTGACTGTCAGTGAAGATGGTGGTGGCAGAAGACTAAACAACACCCAAATTAGCCAAAAGGCATCTGAGCCATACACACTCAACAGTTGCTCTGAAAGCTGCCCTATACTCAGCCTCACAACTGGAAGTGGCCACAGTAGGCTATTTCTTGCTCAACCAAGATATACATGAGCTACAAAGCATGAAGGAAAAGCCACTAGTGGACACACGAGTGTCATAGCAACGAGCCTAGTCTGAGTCAGAAAAAGCATGCAAATCTGGCGGTAGTGATCGTCCCTTGGGATAAGACAACCCAAGTAGCGAAAGTTGCGCTTAACCGCCTGCAAATGCCTTGACACCTAGGCAATGCATAAACCTGCTCATTTGTGAGATAGCAAACTAAATATGTGGCCGATTAATGCATAAGTAAATCATACATCCAACAGCCTGCTGATAGAGGAAAACATGAAATGCATCTCCAAGATCATGAGGACTCAATCGTAAACCTGCCTCCATAGGAGTGGCAATAGGCTTACAGTCTTCAAGGCCAAAATGCTGCAATATTGTGTCAATATATTTTGTTTGACACAAAGCCATTCCACCATCAACTTGCATAAACTAAATGCCCAAGTAGTGATGCAAATGCTCCAAATCAGACATCTCAAATGAGGCATGCAAATCAGTCTTAAAATCAACAATATGCTTCTCAATAGGACCATTGAGCAGCATGTCATCAACATAGACAACAATGATCAGAAGCACATCATTAGCACGCTTAACATATAAAGTGCTTTCAGTTGGACTGTTTTGAAAACCATGTGCAATCAGATAGGCATGTATCTTCTCATACCAAGCATGTGGTGCTTGCGTTAAACCATATAATGCCTTCTTTAACCTGCACACCTGGTTTTCATGCTTTTTTTGCACAAAGCCATGGGGCTAAAAAACATAAACTTCTTCATGCAAGTCACCATTCAGAAATGCACTTTTAATGTCCAACTGATGTACATTCCAACCATGATGGGATGCAAGTGCACAGATGCTCCAAACAATAGTCATACGGCATGTAGGTGCAAAGGTCTCATCAAAATCAATGCCTCTTTCCTATGCATAACCCTTTGCAACAAGCCTAGCCTTATACCTGTCAATTGTTCCATCAGGCTTACGCTTCAACTTGTAAACCCACCTAGTGCCAATGGCCTTCTTGCCAAGAGGAAAATCACATAAAGACCAAGTAATGTTCTTCATTACAGCATCATATTCAGATTGCATAGAAGCCATCCAATTTTTGGAATTTTGTCTTGCATCAAATGAAGCATGCTCATTCTCATCACAAAGACTAGATGCAGCCATAGCATAGCAATCTGATGCAAAAGAGGCATTATCAGAGCATGATCGAGTACAATATGATAGAGGTGCATCTAATTTGCTATCATGCAAAGTCTGCACCAGCCATTTTGGCATAGTTTTTGCCTCCTCAATGTCAGCTCTCTCATCAACAAGTGCATCATGTAAATCTGTATCAGAAATGGGATGATCTACATCATCACATGAAACCTGCAAAGGCTAAGAAGTTTCCTCATTAGGACTAGCACTAGACTGTCCACCTATAAAAAGAGGCAACAAAGTATCATACATGTCTTTGGAGCCAACAGATGTCTCCTTAGTACATGAAAGCAATGGCTGAATAGCATCTTCCACAAAAACAACATCATGGCTAGCCAAAATACGTTTAGTCTGTGGATGATACAGACGATAGCCTTTACTTTCAGAATTGTACCCAACAAAAATACATTTTACTACTTTATCATCCAATTTTCTGCGATGTTGTTCAGTCACTAATGCATATGCCAAACAACCAAAAACACATAGATGAGCACCAAATGGCTTGCGATCATGCCAAGCCTCATATGGAGGGATAGACTACAGCACTTTGGTGGGACACCTGTTAAGTACATATACTGCACACATGACAGTCTCAAGCCAGAAACTATGTGGTAAAGCCTGACTCTTGATCATACACCTCACCATCTCCAATTCAGAAGACATATATTCCCCCCTCGATTAGAACGGAGGGTGCCCATTTTACATGTTGACAGATTTTCAGCCAAAACCAAAAACTGTTTGAAGCACATGAACACTTCGGACTTTGCCTTCAATGGATATACCCATGCATGCCTAGAAAAATCATCGATGAAAGTCACCAAGTAAAGATAATTTCCAAAAGAAGGCGTCTGCATAGGACCACAGACATCACTATGTACAAGCTGCAATTTCTGAGTAGCTTGAAATACAACCTTCACAAACATGTTTTTCGGGTGCCTCAAGTTTGGGAAAAGAGGACACCATTTCAGATTTTTGCAGGCATTGCAAACTAGCAAAATTCAGATGACCAAAGCGTGCATGCCAAAGATTTGCATCTCACATGGCCTGAGAATCATGTACTGCACATGCTGAATCATTTATAGATCTTTCATACTCTATGAGCTTATATCACCCACGAATAAAATGCCACAAGCAATAATCATGTGGCTATTTGACAAATCATGAACTATACATCTGTCATCAACAAATTTCACAACCAAGACAATCTTGGCTAATGCAAAAACTGATAACAATTTTTTCTTGATCCCTAGCACAAACAAATCCTCTAACAAAATGAAAGAACTACCATCAACAGTAGTCAAAATGATCTTACTAACTCCCATAACATGATAAGAGGAGTTGTTGGCACATGTAACAGTATTCCCTGTAGGGGCAAGCTCGAGTGAAGAGAAGAAACTACACTGCGAGGTAATATGTTTGGTCGCCCCACTGTCAAAGTACCAAACATCTGAGTCTAGTGCAAACATGCACTACTCATGAGAAGATGGGTCAAAATTGCAAACAGTAGTAAACGCCCATTCTTCTTCCTACACAAGATTAGCAGACTCTGTTTTTGGTGTAGAGGCTTCTGCAACAACCATTCCCGTCTCTTTCTTCTTTACCTCTTTAGCATCCAATTTTGGAGAGTTCTTCATGATATGATCATTTCCTTTACATCACTTGCAAAACAATTTCTGCTTTTCTGATTTAGTTTCATCTTTGTCTTCCCTCTTTGATTGTGCAGAATTAGCAAGAAGAGATCCATTTTCCTTTGCCCTTCTAACTAGCCAGGAAATCTTGATCTGCAACATGCATAATGGACCTATTGTGCCTAGACTAATCTTCCTGCAACAGAACAAAGACTAACTCCTCAAATGACAAGGCATTTGGATTGCCCATCATAAACCAAAGAGTAGAAGCAAAACTCTCATATGAATCAAGAAGACCATTCAGAACGGTCTGCACAAGTGAGCTATCTAGTATAACCTCATTAGCAGAAATCAACTGTTCCTTCAAGTCTTTGATCTTTGTTAGAAAAGTGTCCATAGAATCACCTTCATTCATGTGCTCACTCTCCAATTGTTTTCGGAGGTAAGCAACATGAACCTCATTCCTAGCTTGGTACAATGTGGTAAGTGTATCCCAAGCATCCTTACCTGTCTTTGCAAGAGCGAATGTGAGGAATAATTGCATGTTTGATAGACAAAGCTATCAATGCATGTGCGTGGGCATCTCTGCCATCGCAAGGAATTTGCTCTGCAGTAGATGGAGCAGAAACCGTAGCATGAACAGGAATATGCAGAATATCATCATCTTCGACACCTTCTACATCAGATTCAGTACCTGCAAGTGTAACAGATGCAGGTGTGATACGATGTTTTTCAACACCCTGCACAATGTTCCACAGTCCTTTTGCAACAATTAGCATGTCTTGAAAACTTTGTGTGAAATTTTATGTGTTGCTTAACCCCAACACAATTGATGATCCTAATAATCTTGTCTATAATAAGACAAGAAATGAATGTCACATCGATCGAGTAAGTTTGGAAAAAAATTTATTACACAAGGGCTCATGCTCGTATGTCTCAATTAGATGCATTAGATAATTTGAACAAGAGGCACACTACAGTGGAAAACCAAGATATTGAAGAAATTGTTTTAGACCAAGATGGTGAAGGAAAGATTGCACCCAAAGCAGGGTTGGTGGGAGGATATTTAAGGAAGCTATTCCTCATAGGAGGCACTACAAGGACAAGAACGTGACTCCAGTTTGGCCCACAAAGGGGGACTAGTAGACAAAGATCTAGAGGATATCCTAAGCCAAAGAATATGGCACAAACACCACCTAATCCCAGGGTCAAGATAGCTAAATTAAGAGGAAGATCTAAAGAAGATGTGGATTTCCATGTCGCTAAGTTTGAAATTAAGTGGACAGCCAATGGCTATTCCATGTTGTATGGTGATGCCATGAAACTGCAACAATTTGCGGCTACCTTAGAAAGTAAGGCCATGAGCTGCTTTAGCCCGTATGACATTAGGCACTTTGGAAACTATTATGCATTAAAAAGAGGCTTTTGCAAAGGTCTAGAAAAGAGAAGACTCTCACTTATGCACTTACAAAATTAAGAGCAATCACGCAAAGGAATACGTTAGTGGAAGACTTTGCACAAAATTTGGAATTTTAGTGGGAAGGCTATAGGGCAATGAGAGACCTACGTATGAAATGTTAATTGAGGATTTCTTGAAGAGGTTAAGAAGCAGCATGAG
This sequence comes from Ceratopteris richardii, assembly GCA_020310875.1. NCBI lineage: Eukaryota > Viridiplantae > Streptophyta > Polypodiopsida > Polypodiales > Pteridaceae > Ceratopteris > Ceratopteris richardii. The sequence continues at coordinate 112,541,443 of CM035425.1, read as the reverse complement.
GAATGTGGTAGCTAGCATAGATATAGTAGGTGGATTCAATCTATTAGTATTAGCTACAATTAGAGTAGAGAAAAGATTCAAAAGAACAAAAGGTAAGTATGCTAACTTTGAATCAGAAGATCGATCAGGGAAAGCATCAAACTCAGAAAATGATGCTATAGAAAGAGGTTGGGATAGTGAAATGAGGAAGTTCAAATAAAAAAGAATCATAAGAATAAAGCTAAACATCTTAAAGAAGAAGACTTGACCAACAAATTTAAAAAGTTTGAATATTTGGTACCTCCACCAAAGGAGAAGAAATTATGTGACATTTGTGAAAAAGAGATGCATAGTACGGCTCGGAGTTGGTATAATCCAAAGAATAGAGGGCAACCTTCAAGATATGAGGAGAGAAGTAAGAATGAAGTGGTAGTGAATCAGGCAAAACTTGTTAGAGGATGAGAAGGTTACAATCGAGAAAGACAAGGAAGACCTCCATGGTAAGAGCAATAAAATCAAGAAGCTAGACCAACAAGGATAATGCCATGTGTATATAGTTCTGTCCTAGATCATTGGATAAGGCCAAATTGTCCATTATGGGTAAAACATAGGGAAGAGAGAGGAGTGTCGATGGCAAGGTATAATCAACCAAACCAAGTTCAACCACAATAACAAAATCATCAGACGGCTTAAGGTAATGTCATTTTGATTGAGTTAACAAATGCAAAGGTGCAGGTGGTGGAAATATCTCCGACATAGGTACATAAAAAGACATATCCTATGAAGGAATGGAATTGTGACTATAATCAATGTTTGACATCAGACGAGGTTTAAGTCCTCACAATAACAAGATCAAAACAAAGAGGACCAATAAACTGGAAGGAGCAAAATGGGATTAGGGAACGGGTGCAAAAGAGGATTTAGCAAAGTAAGGCTAGTCAAGAAAAATTTGATTTAGATTATACAAAGTGTGTCATCATTCGACACCAGGAAGTCAACAACAATATCACTAGTGAAAAAAATAATTATTGGTTTGAGGTATTTAATAATGCTCCTATACAAATATCATTGGACCAGTTATTAGCACTAGTTTCGACATTGAGGGAAAAATTATGAAATAGACTTTTGGGACAACAGATAAATATAAGTGATAATCACAAGGTGGCATTAGTAGTTGATAACATTGATTCGACGGATGTAGATTTTATTTTACCAGTCATTAAAGCTCAGTTTAAGGATAGGAGGTTTGAAGAAGTATTATTAGATTGTGGATCTAGTGTGAATATCTTTGTAAAAAAGGTATATAAATAACTTAAGGTAGATGAATTAGCTCCGGCCCCATTCCATGTCAAAATGGCTAATCAAATGAGAGTTCAACTATTTGGAATCTTGAAGAAATAAGAAATAAAATAGTATGAATGATGTTTATGGTAATTTTTGTGGTTATTGAGATGTTAGGATCAACATCTCATTATGAAATATTGCTTGAAAGACCACGATTTAGGACTTCTAACATCAAGCAAGATTGGGGCTATTATGGTAACCATAAATTCTATTTTGTTCTATTCTAGCATTGTAACTCCTAGATCTTACTGCATAGTATACTTTTATTCAAATTGCTCATTTTTTTTGTAAAGTTTCTATGTGATTCGATTCAAAATTTCTTCTAATCGTGGTGCTCTAGATTACCGTGTCTTGAAAACTTTGTGTGAAATTTTATGTGTTGCTTAACCCCAACATATTTGATGATCCTACTAATCTTGTCTGTAGTAAGACAAGAAATGAATGTCACATCGATCGACTAAGTTTGGAAAAGTTTATTAGACAAGGGCTCATGCTCGTATGTCTCAATAAGAAGCATTAGATAATTTGGACAAGTGGCACATTACAGTGGAAGACCAAGATATTGAAGAAATTCCTCTAGACAAAGAGGGTGAAGGAATGATTGCAGCGAAAGCATGGTTGGTTGGAGGATATTTAAGGAAGTTAATCCTCATAGGAGGAACTACAAGGACAAGAAGGTGACTCGAGTTTGGCCCACTAAGGGGGACTAGTAGAAAAAGATCTAGAGGATATCCTAAGCCAAAGAATATGGCACAAACACCACCTAATCCCAGGGTCAAGAAAGATAAAATTAGAGGAGGATCTAAAGAAGGTGTGGATTGCCATGTCGCTGAGTTTGAAATTAAGTGCATAGCCAATGGCTATGCCACGTTGTATGGTGATGAGATGAAATTGCAACAAGTTGTAGCTACCTCAAAAAGTAAGGCCATGAGCTGATTAAGTCAGTATGACATTCAACACTTTGCAAACTATAATGCATTAAAAACAGCCTTTTGCAAAGGTCTAGAAAAGAGAAGAATCTAAATTATGCACATAGAAAATTAAGAGCAATCATGCGAAGGAATATGTTAGTGGAAGACTATGCACAAAATTTTGAATTTTAGTGGAAAGGCTATAGGGCAATGAGAGACCTACATATGAAATGTTAGCCGAGTATTTCTTGAAGGGATTAAGAAGTAGCTTGAGGAATGTGGTAGTTAGCATAGATATAGTAGGTCGATTCAATGCATTAGTATTACCTACGGTTAGAGTAGAAAAAAGATTCGAAAGAAGAAAAGGTAAGTATGCTAACTTTGAATCAGAAGATGGACCACGGACAACATCAGACTCAAAAAATGATGCTATAGACACATGTTGGGATAGTGAAATGAGGAAGTTCAAATAAAAAATAATCATAAGAGTAAAGTTAAACATCTTAAAGAAGAAGACTTGATCAATAAATGTAAAAAGTTTGAATATTTGGTACCTCCACCAAAGGAGAAGAAATTGTGTGACATATGTGAAAAAGAGGGGCATAGTATGGTTCGATGTTGGTATAATCCAAAGAATAGAGGCCAGCCTTCAAGATATGAGGAGAGAAGTAAGAATGAAGTCATAGTGAATTAGGCAAAGCTTCTTAGAGGATGAGAAGGTTACAATCGAAAAAGACAAGGAAGAGCTCCATGGTAAGAGAAATAAAATGAAGAAGCTAGACCAACAAGGATAATGCCATGTGTATATAGTTCTGTCCTAGATCATTGGATAAGGCCAAATTTTCTATTATTGGTGAACCATAGGGAAGAGAGAGGAGTGTCCATGACAAGGTATTATCAACCAAACCAACAAGTTCAACCACATTAACAAAATCATCAGGCCGCTCAAGCTACTATGATTTTGATTGAGTTAACAAATACAAAGGAGCAGGTGGTGGAAATATCTCCGACATAGGTAAATAAAAAGACATATCCTATCAAGGAATGGAATTGTGACTATAATCAATGTTTGACATCAGAGGAGGTTGAAGTCCTCACAATAACAAGATGAAAACAAAAAGGACCAATAAATTGGAAGGAGCAAAATGGGATAAAGGAACGAGTGCAGAGGAGGATTTAGCAAAGTAAGGCAAGTCAAGAAAAAAATTATTTAGACGATACAAAGTGTGTCATCTTTCGGCACTAGGAAGTCAACAACAATATCAGTACTGAAAAAACTAATGATTGGTTTGAGGTATTTATTAATGCTCCTATACAATTATCATTGGATCAATTATTAGCACTGATTCCCACATTGAAGAAAACATTGTTAAATAGACTTTTGGGACAACAGGTAAATTTAAGTGATAATCACAAGGCGGTATTAGTTGTTGATAACATTGATCCGACCGATGTAGAAAAAGCTCAGTTTAAGGATAGGAGGTTTGAAGAAGTATTATTAGATGGTGGATCTAGTGTGAATATCTTTCAAGAAAAGGTAGATAAATAATTGAAGGTAGGTGAACTACCTACGGCCCCATTCCATGTCAAAATGGCTAATCAAATGAGAGTTCAACCATTTTTAATCTTGAAGAAATAAGAAATAAAAGTAGTAGGAATGATGTTTATGGTAAATTATGTGATTATTGAGATGTTAGAATCAACATCTCCTTATTAAATGTTGCTTGGCATTGATCAACTATGTCCTCATCTCTACTATGTCTACTCAGAATAATGTACTTGTGATGACCATATCTCAGCGAGTTGTTATCCATTTTCAGTGTTCTATGGCTTTTTGGAATCTGCTCTAAGACTAATACAAGTTGGAAAATTTTGAAGTGATTTAATTTAGCCAATTGGAAGGAAAGCACCTCAAAGTAGTCACTAGTCATTCTCTGCACATCTCCTAAAAAGTCGGGGGTAAGTTGTGAGTTGCTAAATTGATTGCTCTATGTATAGTCAATCATTTTAAGTGATTCCACTTGCAATCATTAGCTCTCTATGTTAATCAGATATACCCTTAGAATGAATTTTTCTAATTGCTACTGTATTGTGAGTACTGAGCAAAACATCCAGCAGGTGTCAGGACCAACATAGCAAGTTTTTGGTCACAAGCTAGTTGCAAAGTTATCTGTTTTGATTTACTTGAAGCATCAACTTTAAAGTACATAGGTGATTATTTGGTGTCATTTGCAAGCTATAAATGGCCTACAACACAATTCTGAAGCAAAAGAGGGTAGGTACAAAGCAGGGATTAGCAGTACCAACTCCTTTCTTGAGGTGTCCATCCATCTTTTCCAACAGTGGTATCAGAGCAACTTGAGGTAAAATGTGAGATGGTGTCCCTTCTTTTATTGACAAATTGGACAGGAACAACTAGCAAGCATGGTCTTTGAGGATGAAGACATACTTGCAAGGAAGGAGTCTCTATTTATACATATCAAGAGATGAGGATATGCCCATTTTTAGAAGCAAAGGACAACCTACAAGAGAGGAGCTTGAAAGACTCAACTCCTGGTGTGCCAAAGATGCTTTAGCAAGGTGATATCTTCTTAACTCTTTTTTTGACTTCCCTCTTCCACACATTAGGAATTCTAAAACATACCAAGAGACTTGGGATACATTATCTTGTTACTTTTCTTCCAATACAAGAGTTAAGAAAAACCAATTGTGGATTGAGTTTACCACTCAAAGGAAGCAACCCGAGCAAAGTGTTTTCGATATGTGACCAAATTCAAAGATGTGGTTGACCAATTGGCAAGCATAGGAGAGGAGTTGAAGAGGAGCAAATAGTGAGACAAGTAATCAATGGCATCAAGGTAGATGACAAATGGGAAGCTTTCACAACTACCATGGACTAAAAAGAAACATGTTTGCTCCATTTTTATCGCGTCCCTAAGGACATTGGAGATGAAGTTCTCGTGCAAATGCATTTGATTGGTGCTTTGGTATACAATGGAATTGAAAAGTCCAAGGTTTTCTTCGCATATCCGAACGTGCATAATGATTTAAACCTTACGGTTACTGTCATGCATCCAGTTTTGCAATCATGGAAGGGCCTTTTGCCACCAAATTTGTATTTGCAACTTGATAATACTGCAAGAGAGAATAAAAATTCTATAGTTTTTGGATATTTATTCATGCTTGTTGATAGACAAGTGTTTCAAAATAAATTTCCTTTTGGTTGGGCACAATCATGATCACATTGATCAAATGTTCAGTACGTTCTCTAAGAGGTTGGCACGTAATAATGCTTTTACTCTTCCAGTATTATCTGAGTTGATTGCAGAAGCATATACTCCAAAACTTGAAGTTCAACACCTTACACAGATTTACGACTTTAAGCACTTTTGCTCAGTAGGCCTTGATAAGAGTTCTAAGGTTTGTTGATATATTTAGGTAGTGATGTGTGTTAACACACTAGGACCGCCAGGGCACTTTTTTCCCTCTTTAGGAGGTTTTTTCCCCCCAACTTGTATATATGCCTATTGCCCTCATGGGCTACTTATCTTTGTACATTCTCTAGTAATACATTCAGTATTGTGTGTTGTGCTCCAAGCTTCTTCTTCTTCCTTGTGTTGTTCGCGTGCTTTCGCAGACGTCTAACTCCAACAATTGGTATCAGAGCAGGTCATCGCTTCATCTAAGGTGCCGTCAACACTCCTCCGTTTGCAGTCTCAGAATCGCACGAATTTTGGTGAGCTCATTTCGACCTCCGAACACACTAACGGAGCGTTTGTGCAGGTTATTTCGTCTTTTTGTGCCAAAGGTATAAACGAGTTTCTGTTCGCCAGTATAAGCGTCTCAAAGTCTGCTATAGGTATAGTGGAATTCATCTGGGCAGTTCTGTTCAACTTTTTGAGATACAGTAAATTTTTTGCATCAAGGTATTTTAGTCACCCCCCATGGCTAAAAGCAGTGATGTATTTTGTATGTTGGTTGTTGAGGATAAGTTGGATGGTACCAACTACCCATTATGGCCTTATATGATGCGACATGTGTTGGTTGCAAAAGGATTGTGGAACATTGTACAGGGTGTCGAAAAACATCTTATCACACCTGCAACTGTTACAACTACAGGTACTGAAGCTGATGCAGAAGGTGTCAAAGATGATGATATTCTGCATATTCCTGTTCGTGCTACGGTTTTTGCTGCAACTACTGCAAAGCAGATTCGCTGGGATGGTAGAGATGCCCAGGCACACGCATTGATAGCTTTGTTTGTCAAAAATGCCATTATTCCTCACTTTCGCTCTTGCAGAACAGCTAAGGATGCTTGGGATACACTTACCACATTGTACTAAGCTAGGAATGAGGCTCGTGTTGCTTACCTCTGAAAACAGTTGGAGAGTGAGCACATGAATAAAGGTGATTCTATGGACAATTTCCTAACGAAGATCAAAGACCTGAAGGAACAATTGATTTCTACTGAAGAGGTTATACCAGATAGCTCACTTGTGCAGACCGTTCTGAATGGTCTTCCTAATTCATATCAAAGTTTTGCTTCTACTCTTCGGTTGATGATGAAAGTCAATCCAAATGCCTTATCATTTGAGGAGTTAGTCTCTGTTTTGTTGCAGGAAGATCAGTCTAGGCAGAACAGGTTCATTATGCGAGTTGTAGACCAAGCTTTCCTGGCTAGTCAGAAGGGCAAAGGAAAATGGAGCTCTTCAACTAGTAAGCAGAAATCTGCTAATTCTGCATATTCGAAGAAGGAAGATAAAGATGAGAAGAAATCAGAAAATCAGAAGTTGTTTTGTAAGTACTGTAAAGGGAATGATCATATCATAAAGAACTGTCCAAAACTGACTGCTAAAGAGGCAAAGAAGAAAGAGGCTAGAATGGTTGTTGCGGAGGCCTCTACACAAAAAACAGAGTCTGCTAATCTTGTGCAGGAAGAAGAATGGGTGTTTACTACTATCTGCAGTTTTGACCCATCTTCTCATGAGTAGTGCATGTATGCAGTAGACTCAGATGTTTGGTATTTTGACAGTGGGGCTACCAAACATATTACCTCCCAGCACAGTTTCTTCTCTTCACTCGAGCCTGCTCCTACAGGGAATACTGTTACATGCACCAACAACTCCTCTTATCCTGTTATGGGAGTTGATAAGATCATTTTAACTACTGTTGATGGTAGTTCTTTTACTTTATCAGATGCTTTATTTGTGCCAGGGATCAAGAAGAACCTGTTATCAGTTTTTGCATTAGCCAAGATTGGTTTGGTTGTGAAATTTGTTGATGACAAGTGTAAAGTTCATGATTTGTCAAATGGCGATGTGATTATTGCTTCTGGCATTTTATGTCGTGGGTTGTATAAGCTCATAGACTATGAAAGACCTGGAAATGATTTGGCATGTGCAGTAAATGATTGGCAGGCTATGTCAGATGCAAAGCTTTGGCATGCACGCTTTGGTCATCTAAATTTTGCTAGTTTGCTACGCCTATAGAAATATGAAATGGTGTCCTCTTTGCCCAAACTTGAGGCACCCGAAAAACATGTTTGTGAAGGCTATATTTTGGGCAAAATGCAGCGTTCGTCCTTTCCAAAAGATGGTTCAGTTCGGGCTACTCAAAAATTGCAACTTGTACATAATGATGTCTGTGGTCCTATGAAGACACCTTCTTTTGGGAATTATCTTTACTTCGTGACTTTCAACGATGATTTTTCTAGGCATGCAAGGGTATATCCATTGAAGGCAAAGTCCGAAGTGTTCATGTGCTTCAAACAATTTTTGGTTTTGGCTGAAACTCTGTCAGCATGTAAAATGGGCACCCTCCGTTCTGATCGAGGGGGGGAATATATGTCTTCTGATTTTAATACATTTTTGACTGAACATGGGATAAAACACCAGTGTACAATGCCGTATACACCTCAACAGAATGGAGTTGCTCAATGAAAGAACAGGTCACTCATGGAGATGGCGAGGTGTATGGTCAAGAGTCAGACTTTACCACATACTTTCTGGCTTGAGGCTGTCATGTGTGCAGCATATGTACTGAACAGATGTCCCACTAAAGCACTGCAGTCTATCACTCCATATGAGGCTTGGCATGATCGCAAGCCATCTGTTGCTCATCTGTGTGTTTTTGGTTGTTTGGCATATGCATTAGTGCCTGAACAACATCGCAGAAAGTTGGATGATAAAGCAGTAAAATGTATTTTTGTTAGATATAGTTCTGAAAGTAAAGGCTATCGTCTGTATCATCCACAGACTAAATGCATTCTGGTTAGCCGTGATGTTGTTTTTGTGGAAGATGCTATTCAGCAATTGCTTTCATGTACTAAGGAGACATCTGTTAGCTCCTAAGACATGTATGATACTTTGCTGCCTCTTTTGACAGGTGGACAATCTAGTGCTGGTCCCAATGAGGCAATTTCTCAACCTTTGCAGGTTTCATGTGATGATACTGATCATTCCATTTCTGATGCAGATTTACATGATGCACTAGTTGATGAGAGAGTTGATATTGAGCAGGCAAAAACTATGCCAAAATGGCTGGTGCAGACTTTGCGTGATAGCAAACTAGATGCACCTCTGTCATATCGTACTCGTTCAGGCTCTCATAGTGCCTCTTTTGCATCAGATTGCTATGCTATGGCTGCATCTAGTCTCTGTGATGAGAATGAGCCTGTTTTGTTTGATGAAGCACAAAATTCAGAAAATTGGATGGCTGCTATGCAATCTGAATATGATGCAATAATGAAAAATGGTACTTGTTCTTTATGTGAATTGCCTCCTAGAAAGAAGGCCATTGGCACTAAGTGGGTATACAAGCTGAAGCGTAAACCTGATGGTACAGTTGACAGGTATAAGGCTAGGCTTGTTGCAAACGGTTATGCGCAGGAAAGAGGCATTGATTTTGATTAGACCCTTGCACCTACATGTCGTATGACTATTGTTCGGAGCATTTGTGCACTTGCAGCCCATCATGGTTGGAATGTACATCAATTGGACATTAAAACTGCATTTCTGAATGGTGACTTGCATGAAGAAGTGTATGTTTTTTAGCCCCGTGGCTTTGTGCAAAAAGGGCATGAAAACCAGGTGTGTAGGTTAAAGAAGGCATTATATGGTTTAAAGCAAGCACCACGTGCTTGGTATGAGAAGATACATGCCTATTTGATTGCACATGGTTTTGAGAACAGTCCAACTGAAAGCACCTTATATGTTAACCGTGCTAATGATGTGCTTCTGATCATTATTGTCTATGTTGACGACATGCTGCTCACTGGTCCTATTGAGAAGCATATTGCTGATTTTAAGGCTGATTTGCATGCCTCATTTGAGATGTTTGATTTGGGGCATTTGCATCACTATTTGGGCATTCAATTTATGCAAGTTGATGGTGGAATGGCTTTGTGTCAAACGAAATACATTAACACATTATTGCAGCGTTTTGGCCTTGAAGACTGTAAGCCTATTGCCACTCCTATGGAGATGGGTTTATGTTTGAGTCTTCATGATGTTGGAGATGCATTTGATGTTGTTCTCTATCAGCAGGTTGTTGGATGCTTGATTTACTTATGCATTACTTGGCCGGATATTTAGTTTGATGTCTTATAGATGAGCAGGTTTATGCATTGCCTAGGAGTCAAGCATTGGCAAGCAGTTAAGCACATCTTTCGCTATTTGGGTGGTACTCAGCTACTTGGGTTGTTTTATCCCAAGGGGGGATCACTACCTCCAGATTTGCATGCTTTTTCTGACTCTGATTGGGCTGGTTGCTATGACACTCGTGTGTCCACTAGTGGATTTTGCTTCATGCTTGGTAGGTCATGTATATCTTGGTTGAGCAAGAAGCAGCCTACTGTGGCCACTTCCAGTTGTGAGGCTGAGTATAGGGAAGCTTTCACAACGACTGTTGAGTGTGTGTGGCTCATATGCCTTATAGCTGATTTGGGTGTTGGCCAAACTTCTACCACCACCATCTTCACTGACACTCAGAGCCCATTGGAAGTTGCGAGGAACCCTATGTTCCACGCTTGCACTAAGCACATTGAGGTGCATTATCACTATGTCAGGGAGAGGTTCTCTGCTGGGGAGATCAGCTTGGCATATGTTCCCACGCACGAGAACATTGCAGACCTTTTCACGAAGGCTCTACCTAGGGAGAAGTTTGAAGATTTCCGCAAAGCTTTGGGCTTACTTCCTTTTGTGGAGTGATTTCCACATAGGTTTGGGCTTACTTCCTTTATTTATCAATCCGAGGAGTATCAAAACCTAGCCGAGTGTATGAAGACATGCATTCAAATGATGATCAATGCAAATGAGCTTCCCAAAGAGTGCAAACAAGACTAAGAATATTCCAAACAAGTGTCAAGAATCTGTGGAGATGCCACGATACTTGGAGCATCCGCCAACAGTAACTCGAGCTTTTCTCTCAGCTTGAAACTCCGAATATAGCGAATAGCGGGTTTGTTTCGAAGCTCTCGAGAAGACGCATCCTCTAACACTCCTGCTTCAAGTTATGAGCCAAATACTGAGTTGCAGAAGTGACCTTCCTACACTTCAGCAGTTCCTACACTTCACACACACCCTAACAACAACAAACAAGCACTTTCATGGATAGACAACACTTCCAAACACTTTTTTCAAGCAACACACATGCATACAAGCTCACCAAGAAGAAGATACAGAGAGGAGAAGACACAAATTCGAAATTCTGTGCTCTTGATTCTCACAATGGAAAAAAGTGTTTTGTAACAAAGAGTCACAAATTGACTTATATACATGTGCCCTAAAAATGGTCCTTTCATACAAGAGACCGGCACTTTATTCACTAAGAGGCTAGTTTTCTACTAATTTACACGGTTAAGCTACAATTCTCTGTGGGTATGCATCTAGAGGACTCCTCTAGTGCATTTACATCGGAAAAATATATTAAAAGATGGTTATGATACAAAAATAAAGTGACCACATCGGAAACATTTTGGGGCCCATCTTTTTCTCTGCCTTTTGCTCTTCTTAGCTCTACAACACTCTCCACCTCTTTGTCTCTGTCCTCCCTTGACAGGCTTTACTTCTTGTCTGTCGCTTGTTTTCCGCATGCACCTCTTGGTCAGTTTTGCCTCTTTGTTAGACTGGCATTACGTTTTAATGGCCCTGTTCGTGATTTTTCTTTTACATGCTCTCGGCCTGATGCATTCGTTTTGCTTGTTCGTTTCTTTTCCTCGCTCGCAACCCGTGGAGATGGACTACCTGAGATTTGTAGTCTAGTTCACCAGTAACCTCTTTAAATCTGGGTTGTTGTGTTAAGTCACGCTGCCACACACGCCACCAGTAGAAGGTATGAAGGTGTGGTTCTTCAGTCTTCGATCTGGACCTTCCAAAGATCAAGAGGTTGAAGCACCTTCCTGGGGTTCTGAAACCGCCGGATATCTTCTTGCACTTCTTCATGGATACTTCCTGACCCTGGTTCCTCCTTCCCTCTTTGGTGCGTTTCCTTGATGTGTGCCCCTGCGGGGCTCTGTGCAGAGATGGGTGTTGCGCCCCTGCGGGGCTTCTTGCAGAGACATATCTTCAAAGATAATCTTTTTAATGAAGCTTCTTTCTTTGTCTTCTTCTTTTCTTCTTTTTGCCGGATTCTCTCTCAACACTGCCCCCTCCTGAACTCTGTCGTCCTCGACATGCTTTGGAAGTCAGCGGGAGTATGTTCGGTAAACCTTTTGCTCTGTCTCATTAAGCAGATTAGCTTCATGTATCATAAGTTGCTTCCACTGTTCTGCTTTCACACCATCATGTGGTGGCTGTCTGTGATCAGCGAAGAAGCTTAATTCGTATGCCACCAATCTGGCATTCAAGTTGGATGACATCTTTAAGAAAATTTCTGAATCAATTTCAAAAAATCCTGTGAAGAAAGATTCCTCGAAGGTTTGCATATATGTACTTGGTAAAAACATAAGCCTAGAATAATAGGCCATTATTGTGGGTCGGCTAGGCATAACTGATAGATAAAAAATGAGTATATCTGTGCCTTGATTAATATCAATGAAGTTTAAATACGTATAAGCTGCATGCTTGAACACCTTCAAAACTGTAAGAATCATGCTTAGGATTTTATTTTTCATCTTGATGGTTAAATCGGGGACTGTTGCATAACTATGTAGCCAAAATTCAATGGTTTTTACCATGTAATCTTCCGTCGGTAGATAATTATGAGGTGGACTTGGAAGTAGCGGATAATTCAGCCACTGTTTATTGATCACACCATTCTTTTGCATATCCAAAAATTCTCTTGTTTCTCTGCGATGGGGTGTTGGGAAAAATGAAGGGTTTACCTGTAATAAATACGGTGCTGCTTGCCAGTGCACCCGCAAAGTCGGATTTTTCTCCAAAAATCTTTACCTCCATACCGGCTCTGCAACTTCAAATTCCTCTTGAGTATAATTGAATGTATCATCCTTGAAGTGTAGATGCTCATCAGGATCTTTCTGTGTGATCTTCTTTACGTATTGCCTTGTTTTCTCTTTCAATAGTCGATACGGAATGTTGAAAGGCTTCATTATTGTGTCTAGATCTTTTCCTTTTATCTTGGCCTCTTTCATAACTTTGACCACTTCATTTTCAAACTTTTCTGTCAATCGAGACACCAATAGTGCCCGTTCCTTCTGACCTATTTCTGTAGTATATGGCATTGGATGATCATCACATGGTTCCGCTATCTGCTCTTTTATTGGAGAATTATAGATCGGGGGAGATAGAGGACGTACCTCTACCTCGTCAGTAGGACTCTTTGGTCGTGGCTCTACTGGTGTCCCAATGGGTACTTTCTCTTCTGCTTTAGTTTCTAATCGTGCAAGGCGTTCAATCTTCTCTTTAACTTCTTGCATAGCTTCCCTAAGTGCCTCTTTGGCTACAAGCAGTTCATTACCAATTTTTGCTACCTGATCCCTATTTTCGCTGTAACTCACTGCAAGTTTTCCATTGGCAGTGTTTAGCTGTTTCTTGAGCTCATTGATGTCGTTAATGTACCTGCGTTCCCATTCTTCTTTTTGGGCTTGCTCTTGTTTTAGCAGATCTGCATATTTCTCAATCTGATCTTGGTCAGTGACTGATGTCTCTGGTTTTTCTATAGGTTGGTCATACAACAATGCCTTCATCAGTTCTTTATTTCTACTGCGTAAGTTATCATTTTCCTCCATGTATACTTTTAGTTGTGTTTCGAGCAGATTGCTTCGAGCTTTCATCCTCTCCTTGTCTGCTTCATTAGCTTCATGCTATCTTTGTAAATCTGTCAATTGTGTCTGGAGCTGATGATGCTCCTTCATCAATGTATTACATTGTTCTTTGATTGCGACTAACTCCGTTTCCTTGGCTGAAATCCCTTGTTGGGCCTGAATGAGCTGTGCGGACAATTGCTCACTCATTACTTGAAATTGATTCTTTTCCCGCATGGCCTTGTCATAATCCGCATCCGTGTCCATCATTTGTTGTTGTGTATCCATGGTTGTTTGTATCATTTGCTTGACTACAGGTTTTAATTGAGTAACATCGACATTCAGCCAGGTGGTAGGGATATTAGGTTCTTCACTCGTGGTAACATCTTTCCCCTATGCCACATAATTGAGTATCATGGGGCTGCCGAATATGGAGTTGTATCCTTGGCTCAGCCTCCCTGTGGTCAATCTTGCCTTGTGGCGTATTATCAGGTACTTCAATCACAACTTGTTCCTTATTTTGAGGGAAACTTTCCTCTTATCCATGCATGTTTGTATTTCCTCTTTTACCGGTGGCACATCATCTTTATTTGTGATTGGAGCTTCCTTGATGCTGATTTTGGGCTGATCATTCAATTGAATAATATGTACTGGTTTAGTGGATGTTTCTTTGTTCCTTGCTTGTGACTGTTGAGTGTCAGGTGTAACTCCATTCCTCATTGTTCATTTCTGTTCTTATGTCAGTGTCTAATGTGTCTTTCTCAGGGCTAGATTCCCCATTAGAGCTCGAATCTTCCAAGCCCAGTTCTTTATATCTGGCAGTTTGTTCTGGGATAAGTTCTTTATTCTTTTGTTGCTTCCTTTGGCTTGCCTGTCTGTATTGATGGCCTTGAACATTTAAGTTCACTTGACCCTGCATATACATGTGCGTCTCTTCCAGAGCTGCAGAGAGGTCCCTTTTTATGATCGGTTGTTGTGTTAAAGGAATCTTTGGCAAAGTATGGGTTCTCTTAGATTGTGGTGTCTCTTGAGCTTCTTCTTCTCTAATATGTTTAGTCCCTCTCATGGGTTTCTTTGAATTGGTTCCTACTTCTTCAACGGAGATGACTGTTTTCTTTTTCTTTGTAATCGTTGCTGACTTTGCATATTTTGCGATCTCAGTTGAAGTTGGCATCAAGCGTAAGCACTCCTTCATTCCAAGTGCCTCATAGATGAGCAAGGTCAATGCTGAACTTCCATTCAAGAAGTTTTTCTAACCCCACTTTTTCTTTGCTTCAAATAGGCTGTCTTGAATATATGGAGTCATGTTTACTTGATTTCCCACTCGTCTCATAGCATGTGAAAGCAATTGCACGACAATTTTCTGAGGTGTTGTGTATCTATGCATACTAGGGAAACAAAAATGTTGGTGCACTAAACGAATAGAGTCTTCAATATCGGTTCTGTTGATTTCCAAAAAGGTTCTCTTTTTTGGGTCGTGACATTCATCTTTGACATTGGTTAGGCCATCTTGATTCCATCCAAAGGCTCTGTTGATTAACTCATGAGTGAACCTAATTGTTTTCCACGTACCAACTTTGTCCAGCACTCTTGCTTCCGGTATTGATGGCTTATCTGATTCAGACTGTAGTGTGTTCATCACTTGTTTGCATCTCTAGAAGTCTGGAAAATATATTGGAAGTCTTAGGAATTCATCAATGCCTGCCCTTGTCCATACATCTGTCATGTGAGGTAGTCCTTGTATGATAGTCTTGAAATCTTGAGACATGATAGGAAAGTAGTGATCCCTATCCACGATCTTGATGGTTGCCATGAAAAGAAGCTCGGATACTGGTTGATCATCAAGAAACCAATGACCTCTTGCCTTCGTGATTGATTCCAAGGGAACAAGCAAGACCTCTTCCTCTTGTGTAGCCTCGAAATTAGAGGATGCCATCTGCACTCAAAATACACCAGTAATTAGTGGCAAGCTTGTATCAAGATTCATCCTTCATTTATCCTTCTTGAATTTGGCAACTGTAGCTCAGTGATGAGTAGCACCTCCTTTAATGTCAATCTCGGAAGACATGAGGATGGTATGAAGACCTCGAGCAAGTGAAGGCACAAATGTGTGAGTGAGAAGCACACCAACATGCACACACATACACACACACGCGCACACATAGCAAGAACAAAGAGAGTAAGAGAATGGAATCACTTCTATTACAACCAAATTCTCATACAAGTTCAAAACTACAAGAAGCTAGCCTCAAAAATGAGCTCTCTAGCTCTATTTATAGTTTTTGACTAGCTTTGGCCCTGTCCAAACCTAGTGTCCGGCCTAGTTAAAAATTAGGTTCCAGGGCTTATTTGAGGGCTCAAACGAGGTCTAAAAAAGATGAAAATTGGTAGGCAATTACTTCTAAGGCTCCCCAAGCTCGAGGACTCCTCGGCTTGCACAAAATGGAGCTACAAAAAGATGAAATGGTATTTACAATGGTTGTCAGTGATGAGAATCACTTTTATACTAATGTAAGGATTGGAAAAATTTAATGGGTTGCCTTAGTGCTAGATCTGCATGCATGCCCGTACTTGCTTCTTCCCATATGATGCCAACACTCTCCCCCCCCCCTAGTGTCTGTCGTCTCTGATAGACCTGTGCTCCACGGTTTGATCAATGTAGTGCTGGAGTATGTCGGTTGCCAATTCTTGTTCTTTGATACGTAGTCCCCTGACCAGGTCTCTTTGAAGGGCATCCCAATTGACTGCTCCAAGCATGTCAGGTTGTGGCGTGGTGTAGAGCTCTGAATGCATTGTTTGTTCGCATGCGAATAGTTATAGCAGGTGAGTTGGGCATGGTGCAAACACTTCTGAGTGTGACTCTCAAAACCCCATGGTGAACATGTCATCAAAAGTTTGCTTGTAGCAAGCAGGGAGATATCTTATTCGTGCATGCCATGCATAAGCAACTCGAATACTCGGGGTTGTGCTCATATCATAAAGTAAATCATAATTACCATTTATGAAGCCCGAAATTGGAGGTTGGATATTACGTACATTGCGGAAAGTCTTTAACACTACTTGCATCATGTCCAGGATTTTGAACATCATCTGCGCAACGACATCACGCATGAGGTGTAGGCGTGGCATCCAATGTCTGATGGTAGCCATCATGTAAGCTACCGTTGGTGTGCCTGTTGGGGGTGCGATGGAGGGGTAATTTAGCCATTGTTTGCAATTATTATTGTTCTCAACTTTTATGGCAAATGCCTTCCATGATCTTCTGCGTTGTACTGGCCCAAAGCAAGGGTTATACTTCAAATGCATGGGAGCATGGTCCCATGTTCGTAGCAACTCCAGATAGGTCTCAAGTAATTTTTGCCTCCAGATAGGTTGCAATATGGCACCTTTTCGGGCTTCCTCTAGAATGTCCTCCGGTTCGAACTGTGCTGCGAAAGTAGGGTACTTGTTGTTTTTGCATTTGATCTCCGCGTTGTAGTCTGCCAGCAGTACAAAGTAGGGCTTATATTGCAACTCAAAACTAGTTATCAATCGCCTAGGAGCCAAGTGCCTGAAATATTCCGACAGAAGTATTGTATTCTCGATAGTTTTCATGGCCATCATCTGGGTGGAGATATGCTCTTCATGCGTGGGTCCCATTTCTTCTACTTGTTTCATCTAGGCAGCAGGGGGTTCTTCGTAAGTGTCCTGTCCCTCGTCAGTGATTCTACCTCCTGGAAGGGGTTGAGGCTCATAGTTATCTTCAAAGGTCTCTTCCACAGGAATGGTTATTGCTTCTTCCTCTGATGGTTGGTCGGGTGGAGAGGGAGGTCGTTCATATTGTAACAATTTAATCTTTAACTCTGCCACCTGTTGGTGTAGCTGAAGTACCTCGTTGGCCGTTGAAGACTCTGGTGGTGGAGAAGTAGCAGCATTGACCACATCTCTTGGTTCTGCCATATGTGGGGCGGGCATCGGTTGCCTCTGTAGCTCCTTCACTTGGTCTGCAAACTGATCATGTGCTTCTAAGAGATTTGCATAGTTTTCCAATATTTGTTGGATACTTTCTGAGGGGATAGCTAGAAATTTGGCAGGATCGATAGGTGCCCCTAGGGTGTTCTCAATGGCTGCTTCTAAATTCTCTTGATTCTGTTCTTGTAATCTTCTGTTCTCTTCTTGAGCAGCTGCTAAGTGGCGGCGAAGTAAGGCCATGTTTCTTTGTAGTCTATCACTGCGGGCTAGCTGATCTCGGAGTTGTTCTTCTGTCACCTTACCTGCCTCTCTGTATTTGCCTTTGAGCTCTGCATGGGAGTGTTGGAGGATAGTAATCTCTTGTTGTAAGGCAGTGTTACTTAACTCCAAGGCATTGACACATGCTTGGAGGTGGGACGACAGAGTACAAAGCTCTTTATTGTTTGCTTCCAATAATTTGTATTCCTCTTTAAGCTGGGCAGCAGCTTCGAACATGGTGTCCAATGCATGAATAAATGATGTGGATGCAGAGGTGGAGGTGAAAGATGCAAGGGTTCAGGAAATGGGGAAGGGAAAAGTGGATGTTGTGCCGACAGTGGGTGTATATGGTGATGTGCATGAAGTTACAAGTGGTGATGTTGAGACAAATGTGGGGGCGAGTGGTCTTGCGGAGGGTGAAATGTCCATGGGATTGGACGTAATTGTGTGTGAAATGTGAATCGTGAACACTGGAATGGTGGGTGATGTGTTAGTGGTGGTCGTGAATGTGGGGGAGGTGGGGTGGGAAAGGGACTTTCTATTATGATTTTCAATTTGTTGAACTATATTTACAAGGTTTTCTAAGAAGGGAGGTAGGGTGGTTTGTGTTGGTTGTGAGGGGGTTAAGAGGGGCATAGTGGGTAGGGGTTAGTAAGTCGGAAATGTAGTTGTGAAGGGAAATGGGTGTGTTAGTGTAGGGGTAGGGAGATGTGGTTATCTAAGAGCTCGTTGATAAGATGGGTGACTTAATATGGTTTGATGGGTGGCGGGATGACCTAAATGAGGTTCGTAAAATGGGCAAGCAATGATAGAGGTTGGGATAGGTAAGGATGGCATAATGGTGGTGTGCGGCATAGGTTCCGTAAGGATGGCTGTGGGTTGTTCTGTGATGCTAGAGGTGAGGGGTTCGGTGGGTTGGGTGGGAGGTGATGGGGGAGATGGTATCTATGCGCTCTCGTCGTGTGCGTCAGTGTTAGTGGGGCTGATCATGTGCACATCTTCTTGAGCGCTGGTAGGGAGTGAGGTAGAGACTTCCATCTGAATCATTTTTCCCCTGCGTGGTCGCGTATCGATCCTTCATTGGTCGTATTGAGGGGTGGTACGATATACCATGGTCCACATGGCTTCCACTATTCCACAGGTATCTGCCAAAAGATTCAATGATTCTACAAAATGAGGGTCTACATTCTCCGCTTGTAGCATCTGGTTCACCAGTGCTCTATTTGCCTCTTCTGACAGCTTATGCCTTTTTTGTACCTGCTTGATCGTCTTGTAGAGCCGTTTGAGTTGTGCCATGTAGGCAGGGGCATCCTCCTCTGATTCGTTTTCCTGTGCCTCTTCTTGTTCATGTGTGCCTTCAACATGAGTGTGTTGTGCCCCATCTTCCCAATGTACTCTTCGTGCCTCACTATGTGGCCGTCCTCTCAGGGATGATGATTCGGGGCCGTCTGTGTCTGAGAAGAACTCACTCTCAGATAACTGTGCTGTTTGCAAGAAACTCTCAAAGTCAAAGGATGTATCTTCTGCCAATGTAGCAATGGAGGCAAACTCAGCATCTGTGGGTACTGGAGGGGCTGATGGAGTGGGTTGTAACACGCCCTTTGATTGTGGTCGTTGGAGATGGATCATGAATGGGGCTACTTGTGCTTCTTCTCCAAGGGAGATTTATGTGGTGGATTGGCAAGGAATTGGAACATATGAAAGTGATCCACGCATTCTTTTGGCTGGGTGAACCCCTGGCTTTCGCCCCTGGAAGAATTTTAGCTGTGCGTATTTAAGTGCCCGTGCAATTGGCACATCATATGCAAGGCATCTGTAGATGATTCTTGTAATGGCACAGCAACCATTCAAAGTAGGCTTCCTTACTCCTCGTTTTCCTGCTTCATATAATTGGTCCAAGATCCACACTGGCATCTTAATAGGCAAGCTCTTGGCCTCCGCCAGGTATAGTCCGTACCAAATCTTTTTATGAGGTTGAGTGAATCAGTCCTGAGCCAGAAAAGCAAAGTGTTGAAGACACATTCGCAGTGGTATGGCAATGTTCGGGGTGAGGGCACACATTTCTTTCAACTTCTTGAGTTTACTGTTCTTCATAGACTCCGGTATTAATGGGTCTCGATCGAAAGGTACATGGGTGCCGTACATCTGAAGGGCTTCCCGGATTAGAGTTATGTTCAGCTCAAACTTTTTCATTTCCTCCTGGTTTGATAGAGAAGGCACTAGGAATGTGCCTGATTGATCTTTATCTCCTGTCGCTTTCAGAGTTGCAATCAAGTAATAGCACCTAAGGAAATCAAGTTTAGGCAGAGATGCACTAAAATAATCCTGTAACCCCGTTTTCTGCCAAATATCTTGAAGAGGAGCTACATTTTGTAATGCTTCAAATTCTCGTGAGAAGAACTGAAAGGTCCACCAAACTCCTCCAAATTCCAACTTGGATTCCCAGATATGATCTGCATCTCCCAAATCTCCTGGCATCTCATTGAACCAATGTGAATGCCCTTTCACTCTTTCTGTTAGGCCACTCGGTGGATCCAAGATGGGAATTCTTCGCATATTCAGAAACTCTTCCAGCCTCGCTGTCAGTGGAGCCTCCACAGGCATGGTATCCCAATTGTTTTGCGTACTAGTGCCTGCCTGGGAGCTTGTTCCTGCAACTGCTGCCATGAGACTCCTTGCAACAGTTGATGCTTATCTGCTAGAAGAAGAAGGGTACATTAGTGTTGCATAGGAAACAGGATGTAGTGGTGTTCCCTCCACAATACTAACATGACAATCCAGATGGTTAGTGGTTAGAGGTGGTGTTTGTGATAGATGTGAGTGGTGGTTAGTGGTTAGTGTCATCCTAGGTGCATACTTTGGATATGCAATGTACTCAGAATGCACCTACATTAGAGTGGATGGATTTACAAAATTGGGTCAAGGGTTTGATACAGGGTTTAAGTCTCCAAACTTTGGTTGAGGATTCATAGCTCTTAGAGCTAATGACAGGTAAAGATTTATGAACTAGATTGTGTTGGATTTGGGACCTTTTGGGCACCCATTTCCAGACATTCCTAGGGTTGACTGAAGGTGTAATAGTGTGAGGTGTAGGTATCTTCCCTGAGCTGTTTGCCAAGAGTACTTGTGAGTGTTGATTTATGCTAGTGACTGGAGGTGAAGGTATTTGGGCTTGTAAGCAGGCCTTGGGCACCCATATCCATCTAGTGTTAGGGATAGCCTTCATTGATCGCTTAGGGACCGAAACAGAAATGGTATGTCTAGATTGTTGCCTACAGAATCTGCCTCTAGGCCCGTGTTTTTTGAGAATCTGCCTCTGGGCCTGTGTTTTTTTCCCCCTTGCGTATCCAGATCTGCCTCATGCCACGAGGTACTTCATAAAGCCCAGGTTGGTGCTCATGCTTCTTGTTTAGTGGTCTCCTTAGTGTCATGTGTTGCTGAGCCTGCCCCTTTAGAATCATCTTTGGAACAGATGGGAACTCATCATTGACTTCTGTATCTTCATCGAGAGTGACATTCCTCTGCACCATAGAACTTTAGACAAGAACAACATTGTCATCTTCATGTGGGCTCCTGGAGGGACCAGGAGTTGGTGCCTTTTCTAATGGCCTTAGTGCTAGATTTTCTAATTTAATTGTAAGACGGTTTTGGCTTGTCCAATCCTCAAGAAGTCCACTTCTTAGGTTGAGGTTGACTACGTGATCATAGATCCAGTCTTGGCCCAAAACAAGAGGTTCGGTAAGATCCTCGTCTTCACATACTAGCACTTTTGCTGGCATGAGGACCTCTTGAATGTAGAGGGGAAGTTCCACCTCTCCCATGCAAGGGGTTTCAACTCCTCCCAGCCCTATGAGATAGGCCTCAATAGGTTTGACCTTCAATTCCAATTTTCGGCAGTAAGAGAGCCAAACTGCACTAATAGCTGCTCTTGAATCAATTAAAGCTCTCACTGTCCTTGTACTCTCTCCTTGTCCTACTTCTAGGGTCACAAAAGGTCGGCGATCAACTGTCCTATGGATCTGTTCACTTGAGGCCTCGCACATGGCCATGTGATACCCTAAAGCTTCTTGAGAGTCAGGCATGGGCTGATCTTTACCTTGTCTTCTCAATTTCATTCGTCGGATGCATTCCAAAGCTTCCGCCTGTGCTTCCTCTCGAATTTTCTTTTCTTCTTTCTTGCGTTTCTTGGCAGTGTTGATTCGATTTAGCATCTCTTCAGTCAGGGGTTCTTGATATAACTTGACTCTGCATCCGCTTATGTAGCTAGGGAGAACATTGCCTTCTAGAGTGGCTAATTATGGAGATCCTATTGATTATCATAGGTCCATATCCTCTCTTCTCTAATTTCCGTGCATGTTTCTTCAAGGTGTAGACTAAGACTAGGTCTCCTGCTTTCAAGCCTTTATCCTTCACGTGTGCATCAAAATACACCTTTTGCCTCTTCTTGGCTGCATAGATTCCTACTGCAACTCTCAATCGTGTCTCACCTAAACATTCAATATCAAAGATTCTAGAGGAGAGTTCATAGCTTGTCCAGTCATGCTCTTGTGCTACTTTCAATGTAGGTATCAAAAAATCCAATGGTAGCACTGCATTTTGGCCAAACACCATCTAAAAGGGTGTGGCTTGGAGTACCGTTTTATAGGCAACTCGGTATGCCCAAACAGCATGGTGTAGTTGTTTGTCCCAATCAGAGCATTTGTTATTCACCAATTTAGTCAGCACATTGCATAAGATCTTATTTGTGCTCTCAGCGTGGCCATTAGCTTGTGGATGATAGGGGACAGACTTCTTATGTATCACCAAGAATTCTTGGAGAAGGTTTTCTATGACTTAATTCAAAAAGTTTGTGCCTCTATCACTTACTAATTATATTGGCAATCTGTATCTAGTGAACACATTTTCAAATAAGAACTTTGTTGTTGTTTGAGCATCATTCTTCGTAGTGGCTTTCACTTCTACCCACTTGGTTAGATAGTCTGTCTCCACAATGATATACTCAGCATGTGAACCCTTAGCTGGGGAATTAATAGGACCAACAAAGTCTATTCCACACTTAGAGAATCCACGTCTACCCATAATAGGTTTCAATGGCATCTCATCCTTGTGTATAGAATACTGAGTCCGCTGACAAACCTCACACCTCTTCACGTAGGTATGTGCATCCATGTGAAGGGTGGGCCACCAAAATCCTGCAAATAGTATTGCCTTGATCACCCGATCTGGACCAAAGTGTCCTCCTGCTACACCTTGGTGAGCAGTCTCTACTATCTTGAGGTATTTGCTCTCATGGACGCACAGTCTTAGGTAGCCATCTTTACCACGTTTGTGTAAATTATCACCAATGATTGCGTAATCTAAGGCTTCTTGTTCCAAACTCCTTTGTCTAGCCAAAGTCATATCTTGAGGGAATGTTTTCGTCCTTAGAAAGGCTACTAATGGTTCACTCCAATTTGGTACTAAAGATATTCGATAAAGAGTAGCATGTTCCACTAGTGGTTTAGTGCGAGAGATTGGGCATTCTTTGCACATTCTATGGACATCAACTTCCATAGTTGGTCAATGCACTCCTAGTCTCCTTAGTGTCTGTAGGGTTCGTTGTTTTGACTAGTGTTGCTCTAATGCACCTACATGTGCTAATTGTAACCATTTAGCGTACTCGTCCTCTTCCACACAACAAGCTAATATACCTTGATCTGTATGCTTGTACATACTCCCTGCCATTATATGGTACTTTTGGGCCTTTACTACTTCTCTATCTTGAGTGTTTATGACTGGGTGATTAGGTCCGTAGGTTAATACTGGCACTAACGGCTTAGCCCACTGAGGTACAACTTCCAAATTAAACAAGTATGCATCAGGGAGGTCATTTGATACTCCTTGTGGGGCCTCTCCATATGTGAGCCTAGAAATATGGTCAGCTCTCAAATGAGTCTTGCCTTTCCTTACCACTACCTCAGAGTCATATTCCATTAGTAAGAGGAACCATCTTACTAATCTACCTGTATTGCATGGCTTGTTTACCAAGTACAACAGTGCTTGATGATCAGTAAAAAATTTAAACTTATTTGCAAGCAAATAGTGTTTAAACTTTTTAACTGCATATACCATACCTAATCCTTCTCGTTCAATGGTGGTATACTTTTGTTCAGCTGCATTCAATTGTCTACTAGCGTAGGCAATCGGAAGATCCATATTACCCTCACCAGTAGGTTGTGCTAGCACACATCCAATGGCATAATTGGATGCATCCACATGCACATGGAAGGGCTTATTCCAATCTAGTGTTGTCAAGATTGGCGCTGAACATAATCGTCGTTTAAGCTCATTGAAGGAGTTCTCACATTCCTTAGTCCACTCAAAGTTAGTCAAAAGTCCGTACAGAGGCTTCGCAATGATGGCATACATGTGTATAAAACGTCGGTAATAACCGCAATGCCCCATGAATGCTTGTACTTCCTTCACATTATTTGGCTTAGGTAGTTTTGCGATGGCTCTCACTTCCTCTTCGTCAGTGGATATGCCATTCTTTGACACTATGTGTCCTAGAATTTTACCTTGCTTGACCATGAAAACACACTTTTCTAGGTTCAGATAGACTTGATATTCTCTACATTTGTCAAAGATTTTCCTGAGCTCAGGTATATGTGTTTGTCTAATGTTGGAATGTGCGCAGAGATGATCAACATAGACTTCCAAATTCTTCCTCAAGAACTCTTTAAATACATGACACATCAATCTCTGAAAGGTGGCAGACGCATTGGTAAGTCCAAATGGCATTACCCTAAAGGCAAATGTGCCCCACTCTGTGGCAAAAGCCGTCTTATGCTGATCTTCTGGTGCAAGGGCTACTTGATTGTAGCCAAAGAACCCATCCAGGAAGCTGTACACTTCCTTGTCTGCTACCCTTTCTAATAAATGATCGGTGATAGGAAGCGGATAACTATCTTTGATAGTGGCTGCATTAACCTTCTTCAAGTTAATGCATACATGTAATTTTCCATTCTTTTTGGGCACCACTACAATGGGGGATACCCATTCAGTGTGCTCAAATTCATAGATAAATCCAGCTTCAACCAAGCGATCTATCTCTTCTTTGATCTTGGCAGCATAGTTGTCATTGTATGTGTATGGCTTTTGTTTAGAGGGCCTGACATCTGAGGTCATGGGGATCGTGTGTGAGCATATCTCAGGGTCTACACCTTTCAGGTCCTTGTAGCTCCAAGCAAATACATCTCTGTACTCCCTTAGCAAAGCTATCAACTCTTGCTCTTCTTCTTCTGTCAGGTCATGCCCTATGTAGGTGCATCTTTGTTCTCCCTCTTCTATGGCTACAACTATTTTCTTGGTGGTTTCTTTGTTATCATAGGCCTCTCCTGCTTGTGCCTCATGTTTAGGCATTCTTATCATGACTCTCCTATCGTCTATCTCATATTTTTTAAAGTTTTTGGGGACCTCAAACAAAGATTCTTCCTCTTCTGGTGTGACTTCTTTCTTCTTCCTCTTCTTGTCTTCATTCTTGGTGGTCACTTGTGTGGTTAATCTCACCTCATTCATGAGCTCTTCATGTCTCTGAGGGCGAACTTCTATTTCATAGAAGTATTCTTCATCTTATGCAAATTGTGGGTCCATAATGATTGACTCTAGATCGGAGTTACTTGCATCCTCAAATGCATCAGGGCTAGGTTCACATTCTTCTAAAATTGATTCTCCCATGATTGGCTCTATGGAGAAGACTGAAATGTCATAGTCATCCTCATCACAGTGGGGTGTCCATTGTTCTTCATTGATGGCTACATCCATTGTTGCTAAAATCTCTGCCCAGCCGTGAGGTTCGAATTCTTCATTAGGGAATACGACAGGTGCATAGGTTGGGTCTTGAACCGATCTACGAGTTTCCTTCACACTTATCTCTCGGGCTTTTTCTCTCATCTCCTCTTCTACTGCAACTTTACACATCCACAAGTGGGTGTCTTCATGCATCCATGAGGATCCTGATCCTATGGAGTGCACAGACTCCATGTCATCCTTGGCTCTATGGATGGGATTCCATTGAATAGGCGGTACATCTCTATGAGAGTAATCCTTGAGATTGACTTTGGTTGTAACACCTAGGTGTTGCAAATACAATGAATTGGTTCCCCAATCCTGTACCACTTGCAATTGCCACATAAATGGCCTTCCCAAAATCATCTCATAGGCTTGGTTTTTGCTAAAGTCGCATATAGCAAAAGTATGCTCGAACTCAACACCACATGTAGTGAGATTTATTCCTTCTAGCAATCCTAAGGGCCTCTCAATATGACCATCGGCCATTTGCAATTTCATTCTCGTTGGCATGAGTGCTAGCCTGCCCCAACGCTTCCATAGGGAAGTGGTAGCAATTGCAACTCTTGCACCTGAGTCCAAACTTGCCTTGGTTGTGTATCCCTGATGGGTAATTGGGAGATAGGTATTTCCTTCTTCTCCTTCACTCAGGTCTCCTATCTTATCCAATGGTATTTCTGGCACTGTTCTATGAGATCCTACCTAGGAACGCGATATACT
Source organism: Ceratopteris richardii (assembly GCA_020310875.1). NCBI lineage: Eukaryota > Viridiplantae > Streptophyta > Polypodiopsida > Polypodiales > Pteridaceae > Ceratopteris > Ceratopteris richardii. The sequence continues at coordinate 112,515,253 of CM035425.1, read as the reverse complement.
TCCGTATTCCTAGGTATGATCGAATCTTCATTTCTTATCATGACCGTGGGTGCTCTCATGCATGTTGACTTAGTTTCCCATGGGCCTGTGAAATGTGGTAACTCTTGCAAGGATTTAGACTCAAAATCTAATCTCTCATGAGATTGGGCACTCTCCTGCTCTTTATAAATAGAAGGGATGTACTGTGGGAATTGCTCATGTGCGTCATCCACAAGTTCAATGAGAGGAGGGACTTCACTTTCCTTTGCCCATTTCTCTTCTTGAATCTCTCTCAGGAACTCTGGTGAATACCTATTCATAGAAGTAGAGGTGTCTGGTTCGGTGGAATTAGGCACATACGCTTCCTGGTGAGGAATGCTTATTCTGTCACTTGCCCTCTCCTCAGCTTGGTAGGTGGCTCCTTTTCCAGACTTAGTAAGTAACCTCTCCAATCTATCTAATAGACCATAAAAATGCAACGGTGTTCTAGTGGAGCTAGGGCCATTGAACAAGCGACTGGCTTCAAACATGGCTTGCGCCAATTCTACCATCTTAGCACAAAGTTTTGTTCTCTCTACCTCTAGATCGGCTCTAGGGTAACATTTGTCATGATCAGTCACATGTGGCCCTTCTTGGATTCTGGCCTGATATGCTTTAAGCATCATGTCTAGATCCTCAGAAGTGGGATCAGTTAGGACTGATCCTACTCTGGGTGGTGGGTGGGTTAAGGGTGGTGTACTAGAAGGTTGGGGAATGGAAGGTGATGGATTCGTGGGAGATGGAAATAGTGGTGGAGGCTTAGTGTGAGAGTGGTTTGGAGATGCAAGTTCACTTATCCTTGCTTTGGTTTCTCTCAAGCTTTCTTCAAGTTCGCTCATTTTCTGTGACCATTGTTTTTTCATTCTCTCCCGGCTATCTCTCCAAGCTCTTGTTATACTCTCTGTCTCACTAACCTCATAACTCTTTTCCTGCCCTACTCCTTGAGTTTGTTGCAAGGCTTGAGCTCTAATGACCACATGCACTGAGGCAGTGGAAGTTACACTTCTTGTAGAGTCTACTACTAGTCCAATGACGTTGATAGGAGTGATTTTTGGCAGGTTATTGAGGTTCTTCGGGCAATCTCAAAAGAGATGCTCTTTTCCGCAATCTTGACAGAAGCCCTAAATTGTCACTGGTTGGGTTTGTGTATGGGCAGGCAGTGGACAATCACGTATGAGGTGATCTCCCTGACATCTAAAGCATGGTCCTCTAGGAAATGGGGGTCGTACCTGCCTAGGTTGAGGTCTAGAGTTGGGGTTTGTGTACATGACATTTGCATACTCAAGCTTCCCACTAGGTTCGCTCGGGTCCTCATAATAGTATGACTCTTCATGCTCAGGTGACTGCATGTAATAAGCCTGCAGGCTTTCAATGTGAGTAGAGTCAAAACTATGATCACCTGGATCACCTTCAGAAAGCAATGGTGTCACTGGCACTAATGCTCTATTCAGATTCTCTTCTACAGCTATATACTATACTGGAATCACATTGGTTGAAGCAGGGGGTTGTTGCACTAACATGGGTTGAGGCCTTTGTTGGGTTTGATAGGGTTGCTATGGTCTACCATATTGTTGAGGTGGGTACTGGTTCTGGTATCTTCCTTGTTGCGGGTATGGTTGTGGGTACGTTTACCTAACTGCTTGCTTATTCTATGGGCAATCTTGTGCGGTGTGATTGGTGTACCTCCGTTCTATGGTGCAATACTAGCTATTAGGATTCACTTGGGGTTGGGCCATAATGGGACATACATTCGCCATATGGTCACCTCCATAGGTATATCATCTTTTCACTGGTACAAACCTTGGTATTTGTTTACTTGAGACTCCTAGCTTTTGAGCTACTTTCTCAGCGAGTTCCTCAATAGAGGAGGATTGCGAGGAAGAGAGGCTAGTAGAACTATCTGAATCTTTGTAGATTTTTGAAAGTTCTAATTCCTCCCCTAGGTTATCCTCGATGTCGATGCACATACCTACACACTCTTCTATGGTCCTAGGATCCTTCAAGTACACATATGATCTCAATTTGGTACTTAGCAATCCATCCAAGAATAAGGCCACCTGTTTGGCTGGAGTGGGTAACTCAAGAATGGTACATCTCTCTAGGTATTGTCTAAACCTTCTTCCTGCAAGCCTAACCGTCTCGTGAGGTGTTTGCTTGAAGCTATGAATTAGTGAGGAACTGTTGTGCCTTATGCCACTCTTAGAAAACGCGGTGATGAATGCCTCTAAAAGCTGTTCTATGTTTCTGAACTTCCTCTCATTCAGGGGTTGAAACCATGTAAGGGTAGTGTTCCTAAGGGTTAGACCAAAAGCATTGTATTGCGTGAATAGGTCCTCCACTTGTTCACCTCTCAAGACTTGTCTAAATTTTGCCACATGGTCGTAAGGGTCTACAGTGCCATCGAAATAGTTCTTCATGGACTTCACCAACTGGGTTGGCCTCAGGGTCCTAGTGTGTTCTCTCGGCCTTGGCAAAGGGAAATCGTCAGCATTTCTTTGGTTCCTTGGGGCTCTAGGTCTCTCAGTTTCTTCTCTATCCGTCTCTGTTCTCATCCTCTCTCTTCCTATTGGGTTGGCAAAGATTACCTTTGGCCTGTCTCTACTTCTGTCTCTTTGAGCTCCATGAACTTGGGATGTTCCCGCTCCTTGGTGGCCATACAAGACATTGGATCTTGGTTGGAGAAAGATAAATTCACCCTTCCAAGTGTAGGCATGCCTACCATGCTGCGTGACAACAAAGATCCTTTCTGACGTATTGTCTAGGTAGGTTACTTTGCCTGGACTATCAGGGTCTTTCAACTCATAGATTGTGAGGGCACCTACTTCATGAGGCTGGGTAGGCTTATACCTCCAAAAAGCTTCATCAGTCTCTCGGTTTCATAGTAGATCTATGCTTTTGTTGTCCTGGGGCACCCACTCTGGTGTGAGGATTCTCGTGAGAACTGATTTACCTCGAGGGGTCCTAGGCTCTCTTCCTATGTTCCCTTGCTCTATGTCTCCTATGTCTGTTTCTGGGATCACATTACCAAATTTGTCTGTCCTGTCTGGGTGATCGGAGACTACATACATAGTTCCCTCTTTGTCCAAGTATGCGCCATCTTCAAACTTCACTGCTGGATGTTCTAGACCAATGGGTTCATCCGGGTTTTTAATCTGGACTACAGATCTTCTTAGACCGTCCTCATAAATGTAAGCACCTAATCGGTTGGTCCTAAGATATTCAAGTTGAGTCTTGTAAGGACCTTCGACCTTTTGTAGGTAGGCCACACCTGAACTTCCTGTGGGCCTCTCAATACCGTAAGACATCTCAAATTCGCTAGACTCAGAGTTAGGGTGGTTTGAATAGTTACTCAGCTGCTGGGCCCAAGACCTAATAGTGTGATTGACACTAGCTTCAGAGGATCTGAGGCTTTGTCTGTCTCGGCCTAAGTGTCTTCCTGACCTAAGGTTCATATGCCTGGGTTTTCTACCCTCTAGTCCCAAGTACAATCTCGTTGCAGGTTGGTTTGTATCACTCACTTTGTTCTTTTTAGTTGGTTATTGTGTTAAGCTCTTGTTTGAAATCACGTTGTCAGGAGTACTTAAGTGAATTTCGCACTTGATAATTGATCAAATCCATTTTACTTTTGTCCCTTAAGGTTTTTGCACTTAAGATCTACCTAATGCTTGTACTTAGTTGATTAGTTCTCTTGGACTTAATTCGTGCCTGACGTTGCCCTAGTTAATCACCACACCTAGGTCGTACTTAGCCTAAGCTAGGAATTGACAGACGGTGTTTAGAATTTCCAACCTTAAGGCTCCTTCCTTGGTTGTCCTTGTGTGCCTAGGAAGCGTGTTCCCAAGCTTTCACTTACTCTTTCTTGTATTGCCCTTAGATGCTCTCAGTGGACCTGTAAAAGTCCCAATGTTAGCTCAAGATCTTAATTTAAAGAACACAACATACCAATTTCATTCATTCAATTCAGAGATCAACTTGTTCTTTGGCTTTATGGAAGACAATCCTAAAGATTCCCCAACTTTCCTACCCCGGGGTATGGTCAACTTCAAAATACCCTAATAATAGTACTCCCCACGAGCTTTCCAACAAGCCTAAGATCACTCCGAACGGATTTCGTACGAGGAAGTTATGATAGTTCAGACATTTAGGGTTCAAAACAGGCTCTGAGGGTTCCAGAATTTTTATGATTTTCTTAGTATTTTGCCCACTTTAAGGCTCTAAGGTAGTCCCAAAATGTTAGAAATCAAGCCCAAAAAATTATCCCAAGTCAATCAATCAATTATTACACTCCAAAAAATTATTCATGAGGCCGGTGTATCGTGATAGCTCGGGTCGATGTGTCCCGATAGATGGGTGTGTCGCGATAGGTGGGTGTGTCGCGATAGGTCGATGTGTCGCGATAGGTGGGTGTGTTGTGATAGACGGGTGTGTCACGATAGATGGGTGTGTCGCGATACCTCGGTGTGTCGTGATAGGTCGGTGTGTCGCAATAGATGGGTGTGTCGCAATAGGTCGATGTGTCGCGATAGGTGGGTGTGTTGCGATAGACGGGTGTGTCACGATACCTCGGTGTGTCACGATAGATAGGGATATGGTGAATTTTTCTGATCTGGCTTGTGATTCTTGGAGCTCTCAGCCTGCGTAGTGTCGTGGTGCACTCAGAATCGTGATAGGGTCAAATTTTTGGTGTGTCGCGATAGCTCGAGCTCGACGCCTCGGGGCTTGCGCAAAGAAAATCCGTACCTGCTCAGCTTGCTGGAGATGGTGAGGATGCTGCAACCTGCAAGAATCATGCAAAAACACACAAAAACAAGAACACACACTCGCTCTCTCTCAAACTCGCACAAAGCAAATGAGGAGAATGGAATCAAAGAAGGAATATGAAGTAGAGAAGGAGATGGAAGTGGAGAAGCAGATGGAGATGGAGATGGAGAAAAAAGCAAGAAATTTACCTACTACTTACCATTCCAACACGTCCTCTCTACGTCTTACCATCACACTCTCGTCCTCAAAGCTCGAGTCCCCGGCAACGGTGCAAAAATTTGGTGTAGCTCAGTGATGAGTAGCACCTCCTTTAATTTCAATCCGAGAAGACATGAGGATGGTATGAAGACCTCGAGCAAGTGAAGGCACAAATGTGTGGGTGAGAAGCACACCAACATGCACACACATACACACACACGCGCACACACAGCAAGAACAAAGAGAGTAAGACAATGGAATCACTTCTATTACAACCAAGTTCTCATACAAGTTCAAAACTACAAGAAGCTAGCCTCAAAAATGAGCTCTCTAGCTCTATTTATAGTTTTTGACTAGCTTTGGCCCTGTCTAGACCTAGTGTCCGGCCTAGTTAAAAATTAGGTTCCAAGGCTTATTTGAGGGCTCAAACGAGGTCTAAAAAATATGAAAATTGGTAGGCAATTACTTCTAAGGCTCCCCAAGCTCGAGGACTCCTCGGCTTGCACAAAATGGAGCTACAAAAAGATGAAATGGTATTTACAATGGTTTTCAGTGATAAGAATTACTTTTATACTAATGTAAGGATTGGAAAAATTTAATGGGTTGCCTTAGTGCTAGATCTGCATGCATGCCCGTACTTGCTTCTTCCCATATGATGCCAACAGCAACTCTCTGAGTGAATTGTGTCGTCCCTTCCCCGTGGGTGTGAGAAAGGTAATACTTGGGACTTTTCATACTTATTTATATTGTTTTTATGTTTGTGTCTGAAAGAAAAACAGAAAAGTTAGTTCATAGCCGAAGCGGTTATTGAATCATCAGTAATTTTCTTTTGGATTATTTATAAGTGCTCTCCTATTCCCCAAGAGGGAAATGTGCTTCACTGTCTTGCAGTAGAAGAAGAATGTGTCGAATGCTTGGCCTTGTAATGTGGCCCTATTATGCATACTTTGGATTCTTGTGACTCCAAATGTGTGCAACTCGAATTACTTGATTGATGCATACAGATTGTCTTGCCTGTTGGCCTCCAAATCTGCTTTACTCCTGTCTTCCCAACATTCCTCGAGAATGTAGTGCCTCTCATGTTGTACTTCTTCTTTGTCTGCTTTTTGAATCATTGAATGATTTTTATTGCGTCTGTAGGGTCCTGCTCTGTTCTATTGTTGTTCATCTTTGGTTGTTTTGCCTATAGATCATACTGATTCTCCATATTTCTTCACTTGTCCTTTTTGATGAGTGTTACTTGGGCACCTGACTTGGGAATCCATATTTACGTTTGGGCTGGCTGTGCAGTTATCACCTTCTTTGGTCTCCATATTTTTGTGATCCTTGGTGGACTTGGGTGTTCAATGCGACTTGCATTCTGATTCTGTTGTTGTTTCCGATGTTGAGAGCAGCTCTGTTGTTGAAGATATGCTGTCACTTGATGTTTTCTGATCCACGCCTATCTAGTGTAAGGAATGGGGTATGTCCTAATGTGTGAAGGTTTTTTATAGTCCTTCTCAATGTTCCCTCTTGTGGTTGGTTCCTCACTAAGGCTTTTATTGGGTAAGACACTAATCTGGTGATTCACTGGCTCAGAAGATTGTGTGAGAGCAAGATTTGGTGCATTCTCACAAGAAGTACTTGGTGGAGGGGTTTCCACAGTGTGAGTAAACATGCATTCATCATTGCGCTCGTTTGAGTGATCTCTTGGGTCTATACATTTGGCTTTGACTGGTCATTCATCCAACATGCTGAATACCTCACGATGTCCTATCTTGGCTGAGATGTATCCTAGGGCCAATTGAATAGTCACTTCATACTCATATATCCAATCTTGACCTAACACGAGCTCTTCTAATAAGTCCTGTTCATGACATACTAAGAGTTTTTGCTCCATCGTGTTGTTTCCGAGATGTAGAGGTAATGTAATCTCATCGATACATTGAGTAACTTTTCCTCCTATTCCTATCAGCTGTGCCTTAGAGGGTCGTAGTTCTTCCTTGAGTTTTTGGGTCAATGAAAATTGGATACAACTCATGGCTGCTCCTGTGTCAATGAGAGCATCCACTAAGTGGTACTCTTCTGTTCCAGCACCCAAGTTCAAATAAGGTTGTTTTATTTGCTCTCCTAGGTTTTCAGTGGCTCTAAAGTTAGCCATTGGGATGAGTTCCTCTCCTTGTTGATATCTCTCGTCTCTCTCTCTCATCCACTCCTTTCGTTTCCTAATTCATTCTAGAACTTCTTGTCTGGCCTCTTCTGGTATTCTTTCCTCCTCTATGTGCCTATTTTTACCCGTTATTAGTCGTAACATTATCTCTTCAGTCGATGCCTCTAAATATTTTTTCACTCGGCAACCACTGATATAGTTAGGCAATACTTCTCCATCTAGGGTTGCTAAGATGATAGCTCCACTGGTAGATATACGATTGATGATCAATGGGCCATATCCTCTTTTTTGCAGTTTCTTAGCATGTTGCTTCAAAGTATAAAACAAAACTAAATCTCCTTCCTTCGAGTTTTTATCTTTAATATGAGCATCAAAATAGGCCTTCTGTCACCTTTTAGCAGCATAAATCCCTGCTATCGCTTGTAACCTAGTTTCATGTAACTTTTCTATGTGATCCAATTGAGCTGATAATTCATGTCCAGTCCACTCGTAAGTTGTTGCTACTCTGAGAGTGGGTAGTAAGAAATCAATTGGCAGGATGACATTCTGTCCGTACACTAAGTTAAAAGGAGTAGTTCCTATGGTTGTTTTGTAGGCTACTCTGAATGCCCATAAAGCATGATGTAATTTCTTATCCCAATTAGATCTATCATTGTTCACAATTTTAGTGAGGACTGTACACAAGATTTCGTTTGAACTTTCGGCCTCTCCGTTGGCTTGTGGGTGATATGGGGCTGATTTCTTATGAATTACTAAGAATTCATTCAGTAGGGCCTCTATCACTTCATTCACAAAGTGTGTGCCTCTATCACTCACAATTTCTATAGGCAATCCAAATCTAGTGAATACATTCTCAAAGAGAAACTTGGCCGTAGTCCTCGCATCATTTTTCTTGGTTGCTTTGGCTTCCACCCACTTGGTCAAATAGTCTGTGGCTACGATTATGTACTCAGCATGGGATCCCTTAGCTGGTGGGCTAATAGGTCCTATGAAGTCTATTCCCCATTTAGTAAAGGCTCTGGCACTCATCATGGATTTCAGCGGCATTTCATCTCTTCTAATAGGATATTTTGTTCGTTGGCAGGTATCACATCGTTGAACATACGTGGTTGCATCTTGATGTAGAGTTGGCCACCTCATTCCAGCAAAGAGAATCATTTTTGCAGTTTTATCTGTAGAAAAATGTCCTCCTGCAACTCCTGTATGTGCCATCTCTAACACAGCAAGATACTCATCCTCATGAATGCACATTCGTAAATGATTGTCTCTACCTCGCTTGAAGAGATGTTTTCCTATGAGAGCATAGTCCTTGCTTTTTTCTGTGAGTGCACGTTTCCTTGCTAGAGTGGCTCCTTCTGGGTACTCTTGGGTCTTCAAGAACTTTACCAGAGGCATGCTCCATCTTGGTGATACTATGGAGTAGCATAGAGTAGAGTTCTCATTTGGATTCCATTCTTGACAAGTTGGGCACGCTGATACATAGTTATGTGTATTCCCCTACATGGTTGGCCAATATATGCCTAATCTCTTCAGTGTTTTCCATGTTCCATTCGCATTTAAATGAGTCTTCCATTGATTTACATGTGCCTTTTCAAGCCACATTTCTTGTTCCTCTTCTTACATGCATCTCATGAGTAATCCACTTCAGTCTTGACGATATAAACTTCCAGCAATGATATGAAGGTTTTTAGTCTTCCATAGATCTTGGTTTCGGTTTGGTGTGATCCCATGTTTAGGTCCATATGTGAGTATAGGAATCAACTTTTCTGCCCATTGGGGACATACTTCGAGATTAAACAGATAGGTATCTGGTAGATCATCCGGTACTCCTCTGGGGGGTTCTCCATGTGTCATCCTCAATAAGTGATCTGCTCTAATGTGCATATTCCCTTTCTTGACTACTACTTCAAAATCAAATTCCATCAACAATAGAAACCATCGTACTAGTCGTCCTGTATTACATGGCTTATTGACTAAGTACAGTAGAACTTGGCGATCAATGAAGAATTTGAATTTGTTTGCTAAAAGGTAGTGTCTAAACTTCTTCACTGCGTACACCATCCCTAAACCCTCTCTCTCAGTCGTGGTATAATTGCGCTCCGCTTGATTCAATTGTCTACTGGCATAGGCTATAGGGTGCTCTAACTTCCCTATATTTGCAGGTTGAGCTAATATGCAACCAATGGCAAACTTGGAAGCATCTACGTGAATATGAAATGGTTTGTTCCAATTTGGTACTCAAAGGATTGGTGCTGAACTTAATCGATTCTTTAATTTGTTAAAGGCCTTTTCACATTCTTCTGTCCAATTAAATTGAGAAAATAATGCATAAAGAGGTCTAGAAATTATGGCAAACATATGTATAAATCTACTTTAGTATCCGCAGTGTCCCATAAATGCTTGCACTTCCTTAGCAGTCTTTGGTTTTGGAAAATCTAGAATTACCTTGATTTTGTCTTCATCTGTGGAAATTCCATTTTTAGAAACAATATGTCCTAATATTTTTCCTTGTCAAACCATGAAGATGCACTTTTCTGGATTGAGACATACTCTATATTGTCGACATTTGGCAAAAATCTCTCCTAGTTCAGGGATATGTTCTGATCGTATGGCTGAATAAGTGCATAAATCATCCACGTATACCTCCATGCTCTTCCTTAAGAACTCCTTGAATACATGGCACATCAATCTCTGGAAAGTAGCTGGGGCATTGGTTAGATAAAAAGGCATAACCCTAAAAGCGTACACTCCCCATTCAGTTGCAAAGGCTGTTTTATGTTGGTCCTCAGGAGCAATCGCGACTTGATTATACCCTGAAAAGCCATCGAGAAAACTATAAACTTCCTTCCCTACCACTCTTTCCAAAAGATGATCAGTGATGGGTAATGGGTAACTATCTCTTATGGTGGCAGCATTTACCTTTTTCAATTAATGCATACCCTTAACTTGCCATTCTTCTTTGGCACGACCACCAAAGGTGACACCCATTCCGTGTGTTTGATCTCATAAATGAACCCAACATCTAACAACTCATCTATCTCTTCCTTAATTTTTGTTGAGTAGAGATCGTTATATGTGTATGGTCTTTGTTTGGAAGGTTGGCTTCGGATGTCATAGGGATTCTATGGGCACAAATAGAAGGATCTACTCCTTTTAAATCCTTATATGTCCACGCAAAGACATCCCTATATTCTCTTATGAGTAGTATTAACTCTTGCTCTTCTTCCATTGAGACATCTTGTCCTATAAAAGTATATCGTTCTTCTCCTTCCTCTAAGGTTACTACTACTTTCTTGGTCTGTTCTTTGTTTTCATATGCTATTCTTGGTTGTGCTTCTCGTTTAGGCATTTGAATAGCAATTTTCCTCTCTTCTACTTCATATTTTTTGAAGTGAGCGGGCACTTCGAATTGATCTTGAGGCTGTTTTCTTCGTCATCTTTTCCTCTATCTAACCCAAGCTCTTCTTCCTGTGTCCTTTCTTGATTTAATTCATTAGTTATGACACTTAATCCTTGATTTCCACTTTTCGTTTCCATTTGTTCATGCTCCATTTCAATGCTCTCATAATCCTCCTTCCATTCTTTTTCAATTACTTCTCCTTCTTTGGCCTCTTGAAGAACTACCACATATAGACTTACGTCATATCCTTCCTCGTCAATGCATTCATTCATGGTTATCACTTCCTCATTTACACATACATCGAGAGTGGCTAAACTCTCCATCCAACCATGAGGTTCGAATTCTTCATCCAGGAATATTTGAGGCATGTAAGCTGGATCTTATACAGACCTAGCAACTCCTTGCCTCTGTTGCCATCCTTTCTTTCTTTCCTTTTCCTTTTTAGTGGCCTGGCATATCCATAGATGAGTGTCTTTGTTCATCCAAGATCGGTCACTTGAACCTATACTGTAAATCGACTGATCGTCGTCCTCCTTATGAATCGGATTCCATTGCAAGGGGGGAACATCTTGATATGTGTATGTGTGGAGATTTATTCTCGTCGTGGTTCCTTCATGCTGTAGGTATGCTGCGTCTTTTCCCTAATCTTGCTTTACCTTCAGTTGTCTCATGAAGGGTCTTCCAAGTATCATCTCATAATTACTAGCCCTTTCAAATTGACAGATCGCTAAGGTGTGCTCGAATTCAACTCCGCACGTAGTAAAAGTTACTCTTTCCAATAATCCCAAGGGTCGTTTAGTGTGTCCATCTACCATTTGTATCTTCATGTGTGTTGGTCTTAAAGCTGGTTTTCCCCATTTCTCCCATATTTCTTTAGTAGCGATTCCTACTCCAGCTCCAGAATCTATGATAGCTTTAGTGGTTAACCCCTATAAGTAATTGGAAGGCATGTGTTTCCTTCATCTCCCTCGCTGAAATCTCCAACCTTATCGACTGGGATTTTGACTGTGGTCACTTCCTTAGGCTTCTCCTTCTCTTCTCACTTGGTCTCCCATTGACTGGTTAGCTTCTCCTTCAAATGTGGTTTTATCTTCAAAAGTTCTTCCAATGTCAGAGTACAAGGGATTTTTACCTTTCTAAGATGTCATATGATGTACGATGTTTGGATTGATGGGTTCTACTCTTTTTTCCTTATTGAGGGAATGCACTATAATTCAGAATTATGTTCGTATTCCCTTGTGTAATTTGGCAAGACCTTCACATTGTCATCCTCCTTGTTGCTCTTGTCAAATTGTAATAATCCTTCTGAATTCAGCTCAGGTATTGAGTCTTCGAGTTCACCTTCTGCTTCTAACTCCTCAAAGGGTGGTTCAATTCCTTCCACTTTCTTCCATCTATCTTCTTGGACTCTTGCCCACAAGTCTTTAGGCCATTCCCCATCTACTTCGGGGACAACGGATCCTTCTTTATTATCCTCGTAGTAATTTCCATTACATGTCTCACCTTCCTTTCCTTCCTCAAGATCATTAGGGATGACACACTCTTGGAATTCCTTTTCGAGAATTCGTGAATTGGGTAATCGAAGAACAGGTTTTTCTAGGGTCTGTTGAGCTACTTCAATTAATTTTTTGCATATCCCCAACCTTTCTTTCTCTAAGTCACCTCTAGGGTATTCCTTTTTGTGTTGTTCAATGGTTGGTCCTGCTCTTATTCGTGCCTGGTACGCCTGAATCCACATGGCTAACTCTTCCGACATGGGATCTGCTAAAACTGATCCTACCTCTTCTTTTTTATACTTTCCTTTTTTATTTTCTCCTTCAAGTTTCTATTTTTCTTCTTGACCTTGTTCATTCTTTTCATCCTCCTTCTTTTGTTGTAGTTTCTTTTCCTTCATCCTGTCTCTACGAATCTTCCGTCTTTGTGTTCGTTTACTTGTGACACTTTTTCTAGGCTCCTCCAAGTCTTCAACTATTTGAGGTGTAGGTATATTCACTCCTCTGTCAACTCGATTATTCTCTCCAGTTTTTTATGGGGTCTCTCTAGCTTTAGCTCTTGTTATTGCTTTCAATGGCATGGTGTACTCCTTGTCACTCCCTAACGACTCTATCAATTCTATCACATTGATCTGCACGTTCAGGTTAACTTTGTTGGGGTTTTTGGGGCAATCTCTGAAAAGGTGCTCTTTATCACAATCACTACAGTATCCTTCCGAGACTTGCTGTGGTGGTGGTGGGTTTGGTAATGTACATTCTCTGATAAAATGATCACTTCCGCATCTATAACATGGTCCTCTAGGTGCAGGTGGTCTATTCATAGGTCGGGAATAATGACACATAATCGTGCTCATATCCGTAAGAACTCTCTGGTCCTTCCATGCCATATGCATATGGCTCGTAAGATTGTCCATATTCAATTATAGAGCTCTCATAGGTGGAGTAATTTCCTTGACTATGGTCATAGGACGGGTCATACAGTTCGTTACTAGCCAAGGGCGTGGGTGGGACTATTGCTCTTTCGAGGTTTTCTTCAGGTAGAGCTATTTTCACTGGGACAACATTCTGAGGATGGGGTGGTTGTTGTCCTAGCACTGGTTGTGGTTGAGCGTAACTTTGATAAGCATAAGGTCATGGTGCTGGTGCCTGCTATTGATATGTGGGATATCTAAGGGCTTCATCTCCTAGATCTCTCTACGGGTATCCATAAGGTCTCATGAGAGGTTGTACTGGTCTTGACTACCGATTGTAAGGACAATTTTCCGTACTATGATTTCTGTACTTTTGTTCTATGCTACAATATTGTAGAGGGCCCGGGACAGGTGGTCTATTGTAAGCATAAGCAGGTGGTGGGACTACTCCCCTAGTGCACAAATGAGAGGGATGATCACCTCCACATTGCACACACCTTCTAAGCATGTGTTCTCTCATTGGGTTGTTGGGGTAGTTCCTTTGTCCTTGAACATTCAATTTCTTTGCAACTAAATGGGCTATTTCCTCTACATTATTCTTAGAGTTTGACATGCTACTGGCAGAATCTTCACTTTTAACGCTACGTAGAGGTATTTTCAGATCTTCTGCTAGATTGTCCTCTAGGTCAATACATTCTTTCATACATTCTTGCAAAGTTTGAACTCTTTTCACATATACCAGAGATCTTAATGATCCATTCACTAATCCTTCCAAAAACAATGACACCATTTTGTTTTGAGTGGGTCTCTCTTCAACTGGGCATCTATCCACATACTGCTTAAATCTTCTTGCGGCCAATCTCACTGATTCCATAGGAGCTTGCTTAAAACTATGGATCAATGAGGAAGAGTTGTTTTTAATCCCAGATTTGGTGAATTCTTCAATCAATTCTTGATAGACTTGTTCCATGTTTTGAAAATTATTAGGGTCTAATGGTTGGAACCAAGATAAAGCTGTGTCTGTCAAAGTTAGACCAAAGGATTCATATTGAATAAAAAAATCTTCCACTTGTTTGGCTCTTATTACTTGCTTAAATTCAGCTATATGATTGTAAGGTTCGCTAGAGCCATCATAATGGTTCCTCATGCATTTAGCAACTTGAATAGGTCTTAATCTTCTTCCTGCTTTAGGTGGTCTAGGCATCACGGGGAAAACTGGTCTTCCTATCGGTATACCTGGTCCTCTTACTATAGGTGGTCTATCTGGGACAGGGATTCTATTCCTTGGTTCAACAGGTGGTTGAGGCTGATAGTTAGGATTATTGGTCGGCATACAAACTACACATGTGGTCTGGCAGCAAATTGCGTTTGTTGTGTTTGTCCAGAATGCTAATATGAATTACCTTGAAAAGTTCCTTGGGGGTTTTGTGAAGTAGTGGCTTGATCCCTAGGAGGGAACACTGGAATGTTCTGATATTTCAACCCTGCTCTTTCTAACTCCATTAGGGGCCTGTACCTCCTTTGGTTTTTATCCAAATATGTGATAATGGTGGGGCGTTCAGGATCTTGTAACTCATAGATAGTAACTGGATTAGTGGCCACTTCCCATAATGAAGAGTGGGCTCTGAAGAGATGTTCCATCCCATTGATTAGATAGACATCCATTAGGGAATCATCTTGGGGAACTAGGTCTCCTCTCCAAACCCTAACAACCGTGGATCTCCCTCGAGCGGTGGTCACCTGCTCTTCCTGTCCCTCTTCATTAAGGTTGTGAACATTGCCTTCTTCCCCTTGTTTGTTGATGCCTTCAGGGTGTTCCGTAACGACATACTAAATCTCTCTTTTGTTCATATAGAACCCTCCTGCATATTTAACTGCTGGCCTAGGTACTATGTACGCATCTGTAGCTTTCTTTAGTGTGGCCACTGATCAGTTTAGACCATCTAGGTGAATAGGTATCCCATGTTGGTTGGTGTTCACATATTCTAAAGATGTCCGATATTCACCCTCAATAAATGACATCATGCCAATTATTGGTACAAAACTCAGCATATCCTCTAAAGCCATGGGAATTTCTTCTTCAGACTCACTCGAGGTTTCAGAGTAATGTGAACAGCTACTAGGTTCGGCTACACTTCCCAGTGAGGAGATTACACTTCTCTGGCTCCCTAGGGTTCTTCCGGATCTTAAGTTCATTCAATTGACGAATTCTAGTCTAACTTAACCAACCTCCAGCTCCTAGAGTTCTTTACTAAGGATCTAAATTCTAAGGAATATTTGGTTGAATTAAGACTGACCAAGATGTCACAACACACGATACTTGAACCCAACAAATATCCACCATTTAAGACATGTTCAATTTTTAATTTTTGTATAAGCTTTTTTATCACTTTTATATTTTTTAGAGATGTTAATTTAAAATTGAGTGAAATTTTAGCCACAATTTGAGCTCTTTTGTTTTTGAGGAAATGACAAAAAATGTCAAAAAATTCACACGTTTTCACTTGATTTTTGAAATATCTGTATACTGGTATAAATGGCGTTCAAATATAAGATGCAATTTTCTTGATTCTTGATGTGGGTGTTCTCTTTTTATGACATAGTTCTCGTTTATTATGACTCTCTGCTAGTAGCTCAACAAAGGTATAGAATGAATCTGAGCATTGCAAAATAGCTTAAGCAATAGATAGATAAGTTGTTGATGGTAGGATTCATTAAACCAATAAGCCAAGTAATATGGTTGTCACCAATAATTGTGGTGCCTAAGAAAAATGGCAAGTTAAGAGTATGTCTACATTACAAGAAACTTAATGCAACCACTATAAGAAATCCTTTTCCCATATCATTTTGTGATGCAGTGCTTGATGTAATGGTTGGTCATGAAATGTAAAGTTCTCTTGATGATTTCTTAGGGTATAATCAGATAATGATTGTTGAAGAGGATCATCATAAAATAGCTTTTCATTAGGGGAAAAAATGAACCCTGCATGGCCTTTTAGATTAAGGAGTGATTAGTGATGGCCCAATCAAAAGGGGTTGGTGGCCAAAGTCTATGCCCTATAAAATACTAGGCTGAAGGGGGGAGAGGGGACATATTTCTCCTCTATTTAATGAGCTACCTCTAGAGAGAGAAGGAATCTCATAACTTAGTTGGGCCCAAAAATCCAAAATTTCTAAAAAGTTAAAAACTCATCATAACACCTGAGAATGGACCCCCCATTACTTTTTAGGGTCAAAAGAATTCTTTTTGACCCCAAACTCAAAATCCGTTCATGTTTTGAGCTGAAAAAAAGTTTGTTTTCAAAAAAACTCAAAAAAAGAGTTAGTTCCCTCCTAAACCTCACGTTTTCATACCCAGGTCCCAAAAAGTCACATTTTCCCACTACTTTCACTCTTTAGCACACCATTGAAGCTCCTGTTTGTACATTCCAACCTACTTGCATCTCCTATCTCAAATTACTATTGTATCTTGAAGACCTTTAGCTTTAATGGCAACATCTAGGCAACCGAAAGATGAAATCCTCACATTAAGATGTCACAATATTAAAGCTACAGATGGACAATGGCTATCACATGAGTACTCCAAAGGTGCATGGGTGTACATGCAACCCTCTATTGTTGGGCCTCATCGAGTAAGAGCTCATGGAAACTTGGATCTTCATTGGAAGGGAAACTTACTTGGATTCAAGAAGCATAGAGGCAATGGGATGGTTTCTATTCTAAAATATGTTTTTACAATGGTAACTATGAAACTTGAAAACTCTATTAGAATGAGATATCATGTGGATTGTAAGTATTACTTTACAATATTGTATGTTTTCTAGTGTTGAATATATTTCTAAACTATTTAGATATGATTTTGTTTGTTTTAGATATATTTCCTTCTACTTTGTTGGAAGACCAACCATGTCATAGTCTTACACGTACTTTCCAAGCATTGCATGGACATGTTGGTGCACTAGTCTTTCTAGAAATATCTCTTGCTCATCTTTATCATGATAGAGTTTTCGTTTACACACATAGATATGTTGTACCCTCTACAATGAATGTTTTTGGAAAGTTAGAGAGAATTGAAGTACATTCTCTTCTTAGCTTGGAGTGGCCAAAACTTGATATATGGTCTGTATCATCTTTGAAGCACAAGATGGAAATCGATATACATAACTCTTTGAAATTCACAAAAGTGTCTAGATCTCTAGGTTTAAACTAGTATTTTCCCATCCATTGTTTTGTATATTTATTCCAAGGATTCTCATTCCAAGAGACTTCCACCATGTTCATGTGTAAAGATATCACATATGAGCAAGTCGAAAGTCTTCTTGGTGAAAATTGGGGTTTCATAGAAGGAATTGCAAAAGGTGATAAATATCTTTGTAAAATAGGTGGAACAGGTATAGGATTTTGATATTTTAAACAACATACTTCATTATACATTAGATTCTACTATGATCGTTGTGTGTGCAAACTTGGAAAATGGATACCATTTCAAAGTTCAAAGGGATGTTTACATTCATTTGAAATAAAGCTTAGATTGCCCAACAATGAAACAGAAACTATTTTAGTGAATCATCATTGGACCTTGGCTAACTTGGTGATTATGGGGTTTGAAGGACTAACTCAATCCAAATTCAAAATACAAGGAAATAAGGTGAGAAATGTTTTGTGCTTTTGTTAAAGTAATCTTTTCATTATTGCTTATTTTACTTTTATAACTTCAATTTCTTGCAAATTGATTACAAGTGGGAAGATGATTGGAATACAAAATGAAAGTCCCTATAGATTGGAGCAAAGATAGAATAGAACTCATTGTCATAGTTCTTTTGCAACGTGATAATGTCACTTTTTGGGTCCTAGTCATTGTATCTCATGGTTTTTTCACTTTCAAGAAACTTGTAAAAAGTAGGACAAACAATTCATGTTAGATATTGTATATACCTTCTTCTTTGCAATGGTAATTTCAAAACTTTTGGAATGTCAAAAAGTCTACGTTCACTACTTTGAAATGTGGTTGGTCATGTTTCTTCTTGTATTATGTTTAAACATTTGCTTGGAAGCAAAAAAATTCATATCCTTTGGTGTTCAATGCATTATTTTTGCATCAGAAACGCATTTTTTGAACTTTCACTATTTTATTATGTACTTTTAAAAGTGTGCCCAGTCACTTTAAAAACTTGAAACTACTATAAAAATGGGTTCTATGTGCTCATTTCTCACATTTGCACTCACAAAGAGCTAGAAAGTGCAGACCAGCCAACAGAATTCTCGTGTGCAAGCAAGGGCTGCTAGCATTTCCTCTCCCATCAAATCTCCTCGAGATCTATTCATGGAGTTTTTTGATACTACAGACTACAACAATCATGTGGATTTGTATGACCTAGTCTGTAGAGTCCCTAATTGTGAAGGGACACTAGCCACGAACTCTGATGTGCTCGAGGACATTACATATTTTTTGGAATTCTATATGTTAAGATATGCCATATATATTCTAGCATATGAGTGTAAGTGGGTCCCCTGTGACCTACTTTTATACATTCATAAAGGAGATGAGGCATTTGCAAAACGCTTAAAGCATTTCATGGCTGTTGCTGAGGATGCAAGGAACCTCTTAGATGACACAATGCCCTTAATTAAACAATTAAACAAGAAGAGGATGATGGGAAGAAAATATCTTTCCTATGTTGCAACTGTTGGGAAAGATGGATGGACACCTCAAGAAATGAGTTGGTACTACTAATCCCTACTTTGTACCTGCCCTCTTTTACTTATGAGTTGTGTTGTAGGCCCTTATATCTTGCAAATGACACCAAATAATCACCTATGTACTTTGAAGTTGATGATTCAAACAATTAGATCAAAACAAATAACTTTGTAACTAGCTTGTGACAAAAAAATTGCTATTTTGTTCTTGACACCTCGTGGATGTTTTGCTCAATACTCACAGTACAGTAGCAATTATGTTGAGGATAATGCAACAGTAGGTTGCTTCTTGGAAGACCATGAAATGGGTTTATCACCTGCAAAAGACAAATATCGAGAGGTACTCCTCCTGTCATCGTTACAACCTGCCCAATTTGCATCTGAGTAAAGTTTGATGTCCAAATCTGATATGTAAAGAAAGTATAAACCTTGATTTTGAGTACCTTTGAGGTACTTCAAAATCCTTTTGGAAACTTCCAAGTGAGGTGCTCTAGGTTTATGCATGAATTGACTTAAAACACTTACTCCATAGGCAACATCAATCCTTGTCAATGCTGCATAGTTTAGACTCCCAACTATGCTTTGATATCTTGCAATGTTTTCAAGCAAATCACCTTCATGAGCACTCAATTTTTTGTTTATCTCCATAGGGGTGCTAGCTATCTTGGCATTCTCCAAGTGGAACTTCTTCAACATGTCATGCACATACATTCTTTGAGAAATATAAATTCAAACATTTGTGTAGACTAATTCAAGTCTAAGAAAATACTTTAGTGATCCTAGATCACTGATTTTTTTTAATATAAAGGAAGTTTGGCATTAGCCTACTCTCCCGGACTTGAATTAAATAAAGAAAAGTACAAGAGAAGGGGACTAGTGCCCACGGGACCCCCCAAATCCCACAAAGCAAGGGAAGCTTTTACAGAGCTTAGATGGCATTACAAAGAAGGTTAATCATCCTCTCATCACCCTCATGTGGAGCCCACTTGGGTTTAAGCTTGTTATTGATCAAAAGGAGTACTTGATGATGCCTGAAGGGGGGGGGGGATTTCTTACAGTTAACAATCCTTTTGCCAAGGAGGAATAGCGATTTCTCAATTGACCACTCTTTGGGGGAGTCACCGAAGTTGAAAGCACATCTTTCCCGCCAGAATTTCCATAGGACCTCCCCTCTGATGGCGTTCCAGAGAGTCGCGGAGCAGCCGATCGCTTCTCCCAGCAGGGCTTGCTGCCAACTGAGATGTTTCTGAAGTCTCATTTTCTTTCCAACAATCTGCTAGAGCTTGTTGGAGTTGGGGCATGTAAAGAAGATGTGTGAAACATCTTTGATAGCCTAGTAGCAGCGTTTGCACCAGGGAGGAATCCCACAAAATTTGCTAGCCTTAAGGTTGGTCCAGATTCCATGATGAAGAATTTGCCATAAGAGGACATACTTTTTGATTTCTATGAGGGGGTGCCAGATAGCCATGAACTTCATGTCCCACCGAAGCTGCATCCATGACAGGCACCACTTCTTGTTGAGGTTAACCTGATAGTCAATCGTTTCTTCGATGTTTAGGATTTTTGATAGGCTATTCCCGTTGTGCCATTTGAGTACAAGTGAGCTCGACGTGTCGTGTCCCATGAGAAGGCAAACTTTGTGTCGGTCCCAGGAAAGACATCTGCTTTGCAAAGTGTTCCATTCTTCATACGAAATGTTGACGCAAGGGTCAATATCCTCAAAGTTGATCCAACGGTTGGTGTCTTGTTTCCAGAGATGTTTCCATTTTTTGAAGCCTTTGTTTCATAACTTCTTGGCATTTTGAATGTTCCAAGATTCCACACTCCGGATGCCATGGATTGGAAACCAGATAGAGTCGTGATCACAAATTTTGAACTCCTGCATCATTTGGTTCTTAATGTGTTTGATGCCATTGGCATCACTACATGTAAGTATGATATCATCAACATACACACATAGGTATATCACCTCTCCACAACTGAGAAAGTCTCTCCATAATCAACTCCTTGGGTTTGTGCAAAACCCTTAGGCACAAGTCTAGCTTTATTCCTGTTTATGGATCCATCTGAATTTCTCTTGATTTTGTAAATCCATAGAACGAATTACCTTCATTCATGCCTTTCTTGGTACTAGCT
This sequence comes from Ceratopteris richardii, assembly GCA_020310875.1. NCBI lineage: Eukaryota > Viridiplantae > Streptophyta > Polypodiopsida > Polypodiales > Pteridaceae > Ceratopteris > Ceratopteris richardii. The sequence goes on along the minus strand of CM035425.1, from coordinate 112,494,490 downwards.
CCCAAGTATCATTCTCCTTGAGTGCTTCTATTTCTTCATCCATAGCTTCTTACATTCTTCCTTGGTCTTTGCTTCTTCATATGAAGTAGGTTCTTCAAGTGATAAATCTTTAGCAGATAAATGGAATGCTTGGTAACTAAAGAAGTGTCATACCCATATCTGATTGGCTTCTTGCTCTCCCTTTGTGATCTTCTAATTGCTTGGTTGGATGATTCAGGTATGTCTTCCAACCTCTTCGTCTTGACTTTGCCTTTTGACTTCCATGCTTTGAATTCTTCTAGGTTGATGATGTCCTCATCATCGGATTTGATATCTTCAATTTGGCTTGGCTCCTTCTTGGTGAGGCTTTGAAACTCCTCTTCCAAGTCATATGGCAACTTAACTTTCCTGCATTCACTTTCAAACCAAGAATCATTCTCATCAAACATAACATCTCTATTGACCATAAAGCCTTTCTTGGATGGATTATAAAACTTGTATCCTTTTTTATTCAAATCATACCCTATGAAGGTGCACTTCTCTACATTAGGGTCTAGCTTACCTCTGATCTGAGATGGAACATGCACATAAGCAACACATCCAAAGATCGTGCAATGATCAAGTGATGGCCTTCTACAATGCCATGCTTCATATAGGGTCCTCCCATCAAGTGAGTTGGATGGCAAACTATTGATAAGATAAAGTGGCAGTAGATACACTCTCTACCCACAAATAATTAGGCAACCTTTTTTCATTAAGCATTGATCTGGCTATTTCTACAATTAACCTATTTCTCCTCTCTGCTATCGCATTTTTCTCAGGGGTATACCTTGTGGTAATCTCCCTTTTGATGCCTCTCTCCTACAAGAATGCATCTAATTCATTTGAAAATTAATCACCTCCTCCATCTAACCTTAGTCTCTTTAGGCTTCTTCCTATTTGGTTTTCCGCAAGTGCAAGATACTTCTTAAAGCAACTGAACACTTCATCTTTGTGCTTCATGAAATACAAGATCGTCCATCTACTAAAATGATCAATGAAAGACACATAGTACCTTGAGCCTGAAATTGAAGGATCCATGCATGTAGCCTTTCTTTGAGAAGGGTAACCTGTTTGATTTACCAAACTGACATGCACCACATTTATAGATCATGTGTTGCTTGGATACATTAGGTATCCCAAGTACACATTGATCTCTACATATTTTCTTCAAGGTTCTCTCACCAATGTGCCCTAATCTTTTAAGTTGTGACAATGTTTGATCCTTGTAATTATAAAGTGCAATATTCCTTGCATCTTCAAGTTCAAATGTAAATAGTTTACCTGTTTTATCTCCCTTGACAATTCTCTTGAATCCATGTTGGGGATCCTCCACAAATGCTCCACATTTGTTGAACCTAATATGTAAACCCTTTTTCGCAATATGTCCAATACTCATCAAATTCTTGGTGATTGTAGGTACATAAAGAACCCTGCTCAACATATTTCTATTCCCATCAGAGGTTTTGGAATTTCCTACCTTGACCACTGAATGTTTGGTTTCATCACCTGTTTGTACTTGGTGCTTTCCCTTGGGCTCCTCAAGGTCAGGGAGAAGAGCTACATTGCCTGCCACATGGTTTGAACAACCTGAGTCAATATAGAAGAGGTGCTCATCATTCATACCTTGCTTTGAAGTCATATTCATAATGAGAAGAGAATCCTCTTGATCCTTTGTGTAGTTGTTGTAGTCCTTTCTTGATTTGTATCCTCCTTGATAGTTGTTGCTGTAATTGTGTTGTAGTTGTTGTAGCCATGATTGTAGCCTTGAGTACGGTTGAACCTTCCTCTTGATTGTCAAGAGCCACCTCTTTGATATCCTCTTTCTCTCTGATTCTTGAAGTTCCTATAGCACTCATATGTAGTGTGATTAGATAGTCCACATATGTTGCATGGGGAAGAGTTGAAAGGTCTCCCCCTACCTTGCTTACCTCCTCTACCCCTACCTCTTGAGTTCCTACCTCTTCCTGCATAGATAACTTGAGAAGTAGTACCTTCATCATCTATCTTTTTGCTTTTTCCTTTCTCTTTAGACTTGTCTTTATCTGTGTATAGGGTAGAAGAGTTATTATCTCTTGACGATTGTCCATTTTTGTTGAGCTTGGCTTCATGGGTAAAGAGTTGCCCCATGAGTGTGGTAAGATCTCGAATCTCCATGTCCATGTATAAGTCCATCGCAGTTGTGAAAGCTTCCCATTTGTCATCTACCTTGATGCCATTGATTACTTGTCTCACTATTTGCTCCTCTTCAACTCCTCTCCTATGCTTGCCAATTGGTCAGCCACATCTTTGAATATGGTCACATACTCGGAAACACTTTGCTCGGGTTGCTTCCTTTGAGCGGTAAACTCAATCCAGAATTGGTTTTTCTTAACTCTTGTATTGGAAGAAAAGTAAGAAGATAATGTATCCCAAGTCTCTTGGTATGTTTTACAATTCCTAATGTGTGGAAGAGGGAAGTCAAAAATAGAGTTAAGAAGATATCACCTTGCTTAAGCATCTTTGGCAGTTGAGTCTTTCAAGCTCCTCTCTTGTAGGTTGTCCTTTGCTTCTAAAAATGGGCATATCCTCATCTCTTGATATGTATAAATAGAGACTCCTTCCTTGCAAGTATGTCTTCATCCTCAAAGACCATGCTTGCTAGTTGTTCCTGTCCAATTTGTCAATAAAAGAAGGGACATCATCTCCCATTTTACCCAAGTTGCTCTGATACCACAATTGGAAAAGATGGATGGACACCTCAAGAAAGGAGTTGGTACTGCTAATCCCTGCTTTGTACCTACCCTCTTTTGCTTCAGAATTGTGTTGTAGGCCATTATAGCTTGCAAATGACACCAAATAATCACCTATGTACTTTAAAGTTGATGCTTCAAACAAGTAAATCAAAACAAATAACTTTGCAACTAGCTTGTGACCAAAACTTGCTATGTTGGTCCTAACACCTGCTGGATGTTTTTCTCAGTACTCATAGTACAGTAGCAATTAGAAAAATTCCTTCTAAGGGTATATCTGATTAACATAGAGAGCTAATGATTGCAAGTGGAATCACTTAAAATGATTGACTATACACAGAGCAATCAATTTAGCAACTCAAAGCTTACCCCCGACTTTCTAGGAGATGTGTAGAGAATGACTAGCTTTGAGGTGCTTTCCTTCCAGTTGGCTAAATTAAATCACTTCAAAATTTTCCAACTTGTATTAGTCTTAGAGCAGATTCCAAAAAGCCATAGAACATTGAAAATGGATAACAACTCACTGAGATATGGTCATCACAAGTACATTATTCTAAGTAGACATAGTAGAGATGAAGACATAGTTGATCAATGCCAAGCAACATTTCATAAGGAGATGTTGATTCTAACATCTCAATAACCACATAATTTACCATAAACATCATTCCTACTACTTTTATTTCTTATTTCTTCAAGATTAAAAATGGTTGAACTCTCATTTGATTAGCCATTTTGACATGGAATGGGGCCGTAGCTAGTTCACCTACCTTCAATTATTTATCTACCTTTTCTAGAAAGATATTCACACTAGATCCACCATCTAATAATACTTCTTCAAACCTCCTATCCTTAAACTGAGCTTTTTCTACATCGGCCGGATCAATGTTATCAACAACTAATACCGCCTTGTGATTATCACTTAAATTTACCTGTTGTCCCAAAACTCTATTTAACAATGTTTTCTTCAATGCGAGAACTAGTGCTAATAACTGATCCAATGATAACTGTATAGGAGCATTAATAAATACCTCAAACCAATCATTAGTTTTTTCAGTACTGATATTGTTGTTGACTTCCTAGTGCCGAAAGATGACACACTTTGTATTGTCTAAATAAAATTTTTCTTGACTAGCCTTACTTTGCTAAATCCTCTTCTGCACCCGTTCCTTTATCCCATTTTGCTCCTTCCAATTTATTAGTCCTTTTTGTTTTCATCTTGTTATTGCGAGGACTTCAACCTCCTCTGATGTCAAAAATTGATTATAGTCACAATTCCATTCCTTGATAGGATATGTCTTTTTATTTACCTATGTCGGAGATATTTCCACCACCTGCTCCTTTGTATCTGTTAACTCAATCAAAATCATAGTAGCTTGAGCGGCCTAATGATTTTGTTGTTGTGGTTGAACTTGTTGGTTTGGTTGATTATACCTTGTCATGGACACTCCTCTCTCTTCCCTATGGTTCACCAATAATGGAAAATTTGGCCTTATCCAATGATCTAGGACAGAACTATATACACATGGCATTATCCTTGTTGGTCTAGCTTCTTCATTTTATTGCTCTTACCATGGAGGTCTTCCTTGTCTTTTTCGATTGTAATCTTCTCATCCTCTAAGAAGCTTTGCCTGATTTACTATGACTTCATTATTACTTCTCTCCTCATATCTTGAAGGCTGCCCTCTATTCTTTGGATTATACCAACATCGAACCATACTATGCCCCTCTTTCTCACAAATGTCACACAATTTCTTCTCCTTTGGTGGAGGTACCAAATATTCAAACTTTTTACATTTATTGATCAAGTCTTCTTCTTTAAGATATTTAACTTTATTCTTACGATCATTTTTTATTTGAACTTCCTCATTTCATTATCCCAACATGTGTCTATAGCATCATTTTTTGAGTCTGATGTTGTCCGTGGTCCATCTTCTGATTCAAAGTTAGCATACTTACCTTTTCTTCTTTCGAATCTTTTTTCTACTCTAACCGTAGGTAATACTAATGCATTGAATCCACCTACTATATCTATGCTAGCTACCACATTCCTCAAGCTGCTTCTTAATCCCTTCAAAAAATACTCAGCTAACATTTCATATGTAGGTCTCTCACTGCCCTATAGCCTTTCCACTAAAATTCAAAATTTTGTGCATAGTCTTCCACTAACATATTCCTTTGCATGATTGCTCTTGGCCTTAATTTCTAAGGTAGCTTCAACTTGTTGCAATTTCATCACATCACCATACAACGTGGCATAGGTATGTTCAAGATATTTGGACTATGTTTCAGAGTTGTTGGCAAAGTATGTTCAGGATTCAGAATGAGCAGGTGCAGGCATGCTTTGTGTAAAAGTATGAAAAAGATTTCTTCCATATTATTGAAAAACAAGAGAAGCAAATTGAAGAACAAGCGCAAATAATTAAAGAGTTATAGGAACAGTTGTTACAAAAGAATCTAGAAGAAAAGGCGGATATGATAATTGAAAAGCAACAATACATTATTGATAGAGACTTTCAAGGTAAGCAGGATTGTTCTGAGGAGGATTTCAATATGCTGCAGAGTCGAAAGGTTGAGGCAGAGGAAGTGACTATTTCTAAACAGTCGAAGGAAATTATTTTATATGATCAAGGGATTGCAAAATTCGAGTCTAATTTTTGACAAAATTACCCACTTGGCTATGCCCGGTGTTGAAGACAGGGAAATCTAGAAGATAAATGATTAATTTGAATTATGAAAGATTGTTAAACTTAGACATTATCTAGTTGGATGTCTATTTTTTTTTGGTGAATAGGATTTTAATAGACGGTTATATCGAAGTTTGTGGGCATGTCATAAGAGGCAAAAGACATTATATCGAGAGGGCGCATAGAAAGAAAAAAAAAAGAAGTGTTCGAAGAAATAAAGGGGTAGGGCTGCAGAAGCAAGAGTGCCGCACGTAATCAGGGGCAACGCGATGCTTGTCCTAATGAACAATGTAACTCTGAAGCATATTTTTGTTTCTACAACTTTAAAATCTCTGCAATTGAAAAAGTTCTGGGAGATGTTTCTTATATAATTTGTGCAATGCATGAGGGCTGATGAAGAAAGTATTCCACGTAGACATGTGTAGAACTTTAGCATGTGGATTCTCTCTTGAAGAAGACCAGTGTGAGTAGTTTGATCAATTTGGGCAATACTTGTGATGTGTTGAACTTTGAACCCTCAACAAAGGTATAGAATGAATCCGAGCTTTGCGAAATAGGTTAAGGAATAGATAGATAAGTTGTTGATGGTAGGATTCATTAAAGCAGTAAGCCAAGTAACGTGGTTGTCACCAATAATTGTGGTGCCTAAGAAAAATCGCAAGTTAAGAATATGTCTAGATTACAAGAAACTTAATGCAACAACTATAACAGATCGTTTTCCCATATCATTTTGTGATGCCGTGCTTGATGCAATGGCTGGTCATAAAATGTATAGTGTTTTTGATGGTTTCTTAGGGTATAATCAGGTTAAGGCTATTGAAGAGGATCATCATAAAATAGCTTCTATTACTGAATTTGGAGTCGATTATGAGTTTTAGCCTAGAAAATGGACCACTCTCCTTCAATTATGTGGCACGTAAAGTATTTGAGCCTTATTTAGAAGACTTCATGAGAGTTTTTATGGATGGTTTTCTTGTCTTTGGTAAGCTCAGACAATCAGTTTAGTAGAAGAAGTTGAAGATGATGAAGAGGAGGAGTTTTTGAACTCTTAATCCACTTAGATAGGGGCACATAAAGGGGATGGGGTCCTAATTACGGGGATGAACGTGGCTATGATGTTTCACAGAGCCAAGAGTGGTCCTCCTCGAGGAGCTCTTGGTGGTGGAAGGGGGGGAGCCTGTACAAGGGCTAAAATTGCTATGAAATTTAGGCCCTTGAGCCGGTTGTGCCAAGCGAGAAGTTGACATGTTGGATGAGTGGTTCAGGTCATCCAATCGTTAAAAGTGGCTGTTTATATAACTAATTACCACCTTCCCAGATCAATTCTCATGCAAACCATGTGCCCCTTATTTCAACCATGAGGAGTTAGTTGACCATCATAATTATGGGGATGAAAGTGATCAAAGGATGTTCCAACGTGGCTATGATGTTTCACAGAGCCAAGAGTGGTCCTCCGCGAGGAGCTCTTGGTGGTGGGAGGCGGGGAGCCGGTACAAGGCCTAAAATTGGTGTGAAATTTAGGCCCTTGAGCCGGTTGTGCCAAGCGAGAAGTTGACATGTTCGACGAGTGGTTCAGGTCATCCGATCGTTAAAAGTGGCTTCTTATATAACTAATTACCATCTTTCCAGATCGATTTTCATGCAATCCATGTGCCCCTTATTTCAACCATGAGGAGTTAGTTGACCATCATAATTATGGGGATGAAAGTGATCAAAGAATGTTCTAACATGGCTATGATGTTTCACAGAGCCAAGAGTGGTCCTGCGCGAGGAGCTCTTGGTGGTGGGAGGTGGGGAGCCGGTACAAGGCCTAAAATTGGTGTGAAATTTAGGCCCTTGAGCCGGTTGTGCCAAGCGAGAAGCTGACATGTTCGACGAGTGGTTTAGGTCATCCGATCGTTAAAAGTGGCTGTTTATATAACTAATTACCACCTTTCCAGATCGATTTTCATGCAATCCATGTGCCCCTTATTTCAACCATGAGGAGTTAGTTGACCATCATAATTATGGGGATGAAAGTGATCAAAGGATGTTCCAACGTGGCTATGATGTTTCACAGAGCAAGACTGGTCCTCCTCGAGGAGCTCTTGGTGGTGGGAGTCGGGGAGCCTGTACAAGGGCTAAATTTGCTGTGAAATTTATGCCCTTGAGACTGTTGTGCCAAGCGAGAAGCTGAAATTGCATTCAGAACGTGCCAAAACCCTAAGATTGAATGTCTGCATGATTTCGATACCTAGAGGTGTTGATAAGCCTTTTTGTATTGATTTTGAGACACGACCGATGCAAGCAATTAGGCCCATCCAACATTTCTAGATGAGCCTAATCACTTGCATTGGTCGTGTCCTAGATTCATGCACAAATATGCTCATCAAGACCTCTTGATATCAGAATCATGCAAATAGACAGTCAATCTTAGGGTTTTGGCATGTTCTGGATGCAATGGTAGCATTGGTTTCTTGAAATTATGAGCCAATAGTAAGATAGAGAAGTTCACGACCGATGCAAGCGAAATAAGCTAGTCAAAGGTGGGTCAAACGCCTATAATCGCTTGTATCAATCGTATCGGGTATGAAGCACAAGTATGCATGGGTGATGAAGAGAGAAATTCTATGAATGTTGAAAATGTGAAAAGGTGAAGGGGACTCGTATTTATAGTCGAGGCAGACGGGGTAACGGTCACATGACGTGGACCAATAAGCGAGTGCCACATGGCAAAAGACATTGGGAATCATAATGGCTAGATGACATGGCCCACTCAAATGATGCCATGTGGCATTGTACGTTGGGATTTGCAACGGCTAGATGACATGGACCAATCACACACTGCCACATGTCATCAATAGTCAACTCATTCCAGAGACCTATTTAAGCTCCTCTATTCACTTTTTTTCATTTTTTTGTGAACTCCTTCCTACCACCGACTTGCCATTGTCTTCAAGTTTTTACATGTTTTTCAAAACTTTCCATAGACCACATTCTGTGTGAGCATTTAGGGTCATCATGATCAATTATTTTACAACACGACCGATACAAGCGTTTAGGAACATTCGGGGATTTTCGGATGACCCTAATCGCTTGCATCGGTCATGTTTCTTGAGTGCTTTATGAAAGTCTTTTTAATTAGTTTTTCTGCTTTTTAAATTTGTTCCAAGCTTTTAAACTCTTTTTTGTGCAAGTTAACATGACCGATACAAGCGATTAGGGACATCCGAGGATTTCGAGATGACCCTAATCGCTTGCGTCGGTCGTGTTTCTTGAGTGCTTTGTAAGAGCTTTTTTACATTAGTTTTTTTGCTTTTAAATTTCTTCCAAGCTCTTAAACTCTTTTTTTAAATAGATAGATAGATAGATATATAGATAGATAGATAGATAGATAGATAGATAGATAGATAGATAGATAGATAGATAGATAGATAGATAGATAGACTAGCTATAATCCTCGGATGTCCTTAATCGCTTCATACCCAATACGACCGATGCAAGCCATTACATGCATTTGACCGGCCTTTGACTAGCTTATTTTGCTTGCATCAGTCGTGAACTTCCCTATCTTACTACTGGCTCAAAATTTCAAGAAACTAATGCTACCATTGCATCTGGAACGTGCCAAGACCCTAAGATTGACTATCTATTTGTATGATTCTGATATCGAGAGGTCTTGATGAGCCTATTTGTGCATGAATCTAGGACACAACCAATGCAAGCGATTAAGCTCATCTGGAAATGTTGGATGGCCCTAATCGCTTGCATCGGTCATGTCTGGAAATCAATACAAAAAGGCTTATGAAGACCTCTGAGTATCGAAATCATGCAAATAGATAGTCAATCATAGGGTTTTGACACATTCTGGACGTAATGGTTGCATTATGTTCTTGAAATTCTTAACTAATAATAAGATACAAAAGTTCACATGCAATCTAAGCTTCAAGATGACCTCCTTTAGACACGACCAATTCAAGCGATTAGGCCGATGCAAGTGATTAGGCCCATCCGATATACTCTGATGACCCTAATCACTTGGATTGGTCGTGTCTCATGCTTTGTTACTGCTTGTGTTTCCAGTTATTTCTATGACCTTAAAAGTTTCATTGGACTTTTTCTGACCTAGGTTTTTAATTTTTTCCATAGTTATCTATATTGGATGAAGACAAGTACATTGGCACAGGGAAGGGAACAAAGAAAACCATAGAGGAGAAAGGAAAGACAAAGATGGATATTCATTCAGTGATCCACTATCTTCCAAAATTGAATCCAAAATTATTTTGTGTTATTCATAAGCAATATAGTGAAGAGGGATATTTTGCACTATTCTCCTTGAGGACTCTTTCAAGATACATGGGTTTTACTTCAATACCCTTTAATGCATACATAGTTTTGCTTCTTGAAAGAACATCTGCATTTATAATTTTTGGATATGCCCTAGGATTCAATGCTTCAAGGGCAGGCTACTTCCTTTGTTACTCAAGCTATGTAATGGCTGCAGGGGTGTCAGATGTTAAAAGTATTGTTGGCTACAGGAGAAAAGAGTACCTCAGATATAGAGGAGATTTGCTAGAGCCAAGTTCATTCAAAAGACTTAAGAAGGATTAAATATATTTTTTTTCAAAGCTTATTACTCATGAAATGTACATAGATACACATATTTATTGCCCAAAGGGATACAAGACATTGCAAATATGAAGGATGTAATCTTTTTTTGTGTAATTGATCCATGTCCTAATATTAATCCTTATTGATCCATGATCTATTTTTCTGTAGTGAAAGTCCTATTTATCTGATGATAATAATCTTTTTTTTTGTAGGTTATGTCTAGGACAAAGAAGACAGCAAGGAATTCTCTCCAATCACAACATGGAAACTTCGAAGCGTAAGCCTTGCCATACATTTTGTTGTGTTCTATTTTAAAGCCTTGCCATCCATTTTAAATTTAAGTTTACCTTGCAGTGATGCTAAGCTTCTCAAAATGCATATTACTCAAAACATTAAAGGAATTCCTAAATTGAATGAAGAAAAAAGGTTTGGATACATTCAAATACATGTGCCATTACAGAAAGACAACACCTCATGTGGTTGGAGAGTGATTGCAAATGCAGTAAGGTTCTTGGAAAGTAGGTTTTACAATCCTGAGTTAAACTGTGAGACTATCCAGATGCTTAGGTGATCTTGATCAAGGAGAGAGCAATAAATGCCATTACGAAACATGTAGTATGCCCTAATGATCCAAACGCACCTTCACCACCACACCACATAAAAAGAAGTCTAAAGAAAAGAAGAAAGGGTCTCCTATTCACTCCCCATTGAAGCATGGGCCAAAGAATAAGAGTAGAGGTGAGGGCTCCAAAAAGAACAGAAAGAAGGGTGAAACATTATATTTTGTGATACCGTGCTTGATGCAATGGCTGGTCATAAAATGTATAGTTTTCTTGATGGTTTCTTCGGGTATAATCAGATTAAGGCTATTAAAGAGGATCACATAAAATAGCTTTTATTACTGAATTTGGAGTCGGTTATGAGTTTTAGCCTAAAAAATGGACCACTGTCCTTCAATTATGTGGCACGTAAAGTATTTGAGCCTTATTTAGAAGACTTCATGAGAGTTTTTGTGGATGATTTTCTTGTCTTTGGTAAGCTTTGACAATCAGTTTAGTAGAAGAAGTTGAAGATGATGAAGAGGAGGATTTTTTGGACTCTTAATCCACTTAGATAGGGGCACATAAAGGGGATGGGGTCCTAATTACGGGGATGAACGTCCGTATGATGTTTCACAAAGCCAAGAGTGGTCCTCCTCGAGGAGCTCTTGGTGGTGGGAGGCGGGGAGCCCGTACAAGGGCTAAAATTGCAGTGAAATTTAGGCCCTTGATCCGGTTGTGCCAAGCGCGAAGCTGACATGTTGGATGAGTGGTTCAGGTCATCCGATCGTTGAAAGTGGCTGTTTATATAACTAATTACCACCTTTCCAGATCGATTCTCATGCAATCCATGTGCCCCTTATTCAACCATGAGGAGTTAGTTGACCATCATAATTATGGGGATGAAAGTGATCAAAGGATGTTCCAACGTGGCTATGATGTTTCACAGAGCCAAGAGTGGTCCTCTGTGAGGAGCTCTTGGTGGTGGGAGGCGGGGAGCCGGTACAAGGCCTAAAATTGGTGTGAAATTTAGGCGCTTGAGCCGGTTGTGCCAAGCGAGAAGCTGACATGTTCGACGAGTGGTTCAGGTCATCCCATCGTTAAAAGTGGCTGTTTATATAACTAATTACCACCTTTCCAGATCGATTTTCATGCAATCCATGTGCCCCTTATTTCAACCCTGAGGAGTTGGTTGATGAAGGTTATCAATGGATGTTCTAACGTGCGTATGATGTTTCACAAAACCATTAGTGGTCCTCCTCGAGGAGCTCTTTGGTGGTTGTGTTCCTTCGTGTTAGACAAGACGAGTGAAATGAAAACGAGGTGTGGCCTAACGAGTTTTGAAATTTTGTTATAATCTAGAGAACTCCGGGTCTTTTCCGTCGCGGACTTCTCCAGAAAGTTCCTTTTCCGGAAACGCCCGGCAGTTTCCGCGCTCTTCTGGAAACGTCCGGCCTTTGCTTCTAAGTAGCTCGTGCGAAGTTCCCCTTTCTCGCATTTCAGTCACGCAGTTTGCTGTTCTTGAAAGCCATGTCTCTGACTCCCTTCCTTATCGGAGGTAGTGACATTTTCGACGCCCTTCCAGTTACGCCCGTGATGTGGCAGCCGTTGCGAATACGCAAGTCGACTGGAAGGAAACACCAGAAGCTCACATTTTCAAGGCCAACCTTCCTGGTACGTGTTTTGTCTGTGTAGCTTTCACAAGATTCAAACAGCTAAGGCTTTTCAATCGTGCGCATCGTCGTTGTGGCAATCTGAGAGACTCGTGCATCGATATCTGAGTAGCAAGACATTAAGTACGTCTTTTCTTTGTCGACGCAGGTCTGTCGAAGGATGAAGTGAAAGTGCAAGGATGAAGTGAAAGTGCAGGTAGAGGAAGGTCGGGTATTACAAATAAGTGGGGAGCGGAGGAAAGAAGAGACTACGCAAGGAGAAAAGTGGCATCGCGTCGAGCGACTTCATGGGTCGTTTCTACGCAGATTCCGTCTTCCCGAAAATGTCAAAGTGGAGGAGGTGAAGGCGGGAATGGAGAATGGAGTCCTAACTGTGACTGTTCCGAAGATGCAGAAGCCTTCCGCTAAAACGATTGACATCACATGCAACTAGAAACCTTTCGTTATTAACTGGTATATGTGAAAACCAATGATGCTTTGCAGGCTTTCTTATAGTTGATATTTAGCACACTGCAGGCTTTCTTATAGTTGATATTTAGCCATACTCCCATGGACGCTTACATTTGAGTCTTCTGAATCCTGTTTGGCGTGGCCACTCTCTGTGTACAGACGTGAATCCGTGTCAACACGAATCGTTAGAGGCTGTAACTTGCCAATCACTATCTGTTAGAGGCTGTAACTTGCCAATCACTATCTGTTAGAGGCTGTAACTTGCCAAAACTGAAGGCAATTGAAGTGATTTCACTTTGACGTACTCAAGGAAGCTAAATAAATAGAGTTTTTCAGGTCCTCAAATTGTTTTGGGACGATGAAAGATGTATTATTGAGCCGGTTTGTGGCTATTTTTGTAATATTTATGGCAAGAAATGAAGGGGAGACTCGCTCGCCATAGTGCATACTATCTTTTTAGTCACCAGCACAAACGAACTTTGTACTTATCTATGCAGACCTACAAAGACAACATAGAAAAATAAAGACAACTTTGTACTTATCTATGCAGACCATTTGGCTTTTCGAGCAAACACTAACAGTCATGACATTGCTATTGCCCCAAATGGACGTTTTGAATCTTTCGTTTTGTGATCTGGTGATAAAAGTGAAGAGATCCTTGCTACATTCAAATTTCCTTGCCAATTCTTGAGCATATCTGCCTTAAAAAATTGGATATGGTCATCAATGGAACTTAGGGCTTCCATTGGATTTTCAAGCATGGATAGCAAGGAAGGAAAGCAGTTGCACATTGTGATGAATTTATTGCCACATGCATGCTTGATAGCATAAATCGTTCAACCTTTGAGGAACCATTCTAGATATTCTTTGCGCATCTTTAAGAACATTAATAGAACATGAAGATTGCTATCTTTTTTTTAAAAATCTAAATGATTAATACATATGAGAATATGAAGTATTTTCTTAATAGAGTATGCAAAATTTGTATATGTTACCAAAGATTGGTAAATATAATACTCTCTTTAAAGACATTGAGAATTATCTCAAGAAATGACTATAATTATGGATGGAAAATTGGCTCAATCAATTGACAGTTTTTGGCATTCGAATGGAGAATTCGCTCAATCAGTTGACAGAGCTTTTGGCATTGGGATGGAGAATTCTCACAACCAATAGACAGTTTTTGCCATTGGCAATTACCTCACCCTATTCGAATTATCTTTTTTGCATGCACATGCATGAAAAAGAAAGCTATCTGACCAGGTTAACTAAATGAGGATGGGGTTGACACTCATCTCAAAGCATTAACACTTCATTTTCAAAACCTCCACTAAGATATTCAAAGAAAACAAGAATACCAAAGAAGTAAAGAGGTTTTGAAACCTTGTAACTAAGAAAATTTCTTAGAGCCTTGGACTTTAATTATAGGATTATAACTAAGATTTAGAGCGGTATATGTATATGTACTCGAGAGGAAACGAAGTATGAAAAGAAAAATTATGTGGCTATACATTAGATTATGGCAACTTCATTAGACTTCATTAGACTATAGGATTTCTAAAGGAAATGACATAAGGCTTCACCATAAGCATTGTGCATGACAAATTGTATAAGTTGTGAGGTTTTATAGAAGATTTTTGCATTTTATACACCTTCGGTGTAAATATTTTATGACCACATCCAAACGTGTGAAGGTTTGAAAACCTTCAAGGGAGTCTCATCATATGAATATGAGACTAGTTTTACAAATATGAACTACCTGTGAGCTTTTCACTAAGGAGAGTACGAGAAGACATAAAATTGAGACACACATAGATCAACCCTGGTCGCTCTATCCCACCATAGTGACCATCTTTATAGATCATGGGCTCCCACCTAAGAGCTCTCTCATCCATTCTTTTCCCAAATCACCTTTCCTATATAAAGAGTGGTTCATGATGCAGCACTTGCCAACCACACATCCATGGTCCTAATCTTCTTCTTGAGGTTAATGTAATATTTCCTTTCCCTTAGTTCCATTTTTTCCTCAACATGGCAGTGGAAGGCATTTGGTAAAGTTCCTATACTCGTCACTACAATAGGCCCCTATTGCACAATACAATGTATGTAACCATGTATGTGTGTTCTTTTCCCATATCCTTCCCCTTAAGAAGAGTCTTGAGACGCCAGAACAAAAAGTGGAAACCCATCTTGTACGTGTCTACTATCTCAATCCAATGTTATATGCCCTTGATGGAGTAATAATGTGTCTACTATCTCAATCCAATGTTATATGCCCTTGATGGAGTCTTGAGACGTCAGAACAAAAAGTGGAAACCCATCTTGTACGTGTCTACTATCCCAATCCAATGTTATATGCCCTTGATGGAAACCCATCTTGTACGTGTCTACTATCTCAATCCAATGTTATATGCCCTTGATGCCATTCAACTAAATACTTGAATGGGATATACAAGTATTTAGTTGCTTAATAATAAAATTACGCAGTAGGATGTTCCTAACTCGGATATGTACTGAATGGGATTTTAGTAAAAAAAAGTGGTTGAAATCGGATATACCAGAAATGTCAAGTGAACTAACTGATTATTTTTGTGTACTAGTAAGTCTTTGGTCTATTTAAAGTATGAGCGCGAGGAGTGAAAGGATTTCCATTTGTACATGATGGTATTTTCTTGTAATTCTTTTTTCTTGATTGAAGCTATTATGGTAACCATAAATTCTATTTTGTTCTATTTCAGCATCGTAACTCCTAGATCTTACTACATAGTATACTTTTATTCAAATTGCTCAGTTTTCTGTAAAGGCTGTATGTGATTTGATTCAGATTATCTTCTAATCCTGCTGCTCTGGATAAGCGTGTCTTGAAAACTATGTGTGAAATTTTATGTGTTGCTTAACCCCAACACATTTGATGATCCTACTAATCTTGTTTGTAATAAGACAAGAAATGAATGTCACATCGATGGAGTATATTTGGAGAAGTTTATTACACAAGGGCTCATGCTCCTATGTCTCAATTAGATACATTAGATAATTTGGACAAGTGGCACATTACAGTGCAAGACCAAGATATTGAAGAAATTGCTCTAGACCAAGAGGGTGTAGGAACGATTGCAGCCAAAGCAGGGTTGGTGGGAAGATATTTAAGGAAGCTAATCCTCATAGGAGGAACCATAAGGACAAGAAAGTGACTCGAGTTTGGCCCACTAAGGGGGACTAGTAGATAAAGATTTAGAGGATATCCTAAGCCAAAGAATATGGCATAAACACCACCTAATCCCACGGTCAAGATAGCTAAATTAAGAGGAGGATCTAAAGGCCATGTGGCTGAGTTTGAAATTAAGTGAACAGCAAATGGCTATGCCACGTTCACTACAAGAAATAGGGGGGCGTAGTGATGCCCCGGAATAAAAAAAACGAGCATCGTCGCTTATGCGACGCTGCTATTTTCGGATTTTTTTTACGGGCATTCGTCGCATAAGTGATGCCTGCGTTGCTTATGCGATGCTAAATGAGTGCGTCGCAAATAGCGTCGCTAACTAGCGATGTTATTTGCGACGTTGGCAAACTGGAGAGCGTCACATATGCGATGCTCTAGAATGTACAAAAAAAATTCGATTTCTCCCGGCACATTTGTGCCGGGATTTGGACGCGAGAGCAAGAAGAGACCGAGAGAGAGAGAGAGAGAGAGAGAGAGAGAGAGAGAGAGAGAGAGAGAGAGAGAGAGAGAGAGAGAGAGAGAGAGAGAGAGAGAGAGAGAGAGAGAGAGAGAGAGAGAGAGAGAGAGAGAGAGAGAGACCCATCTCGTTGAAGCAAGGTATGTGCACACACACACTTACACACACATACATATGCATACACATACACATATACACACATAGACACACACACACACATAGACACACACACACATACACACAAATACACACACATATACACACACACACATAATGTTGCATACACACATGCACACATAATGCATACACATGCACACACATATACACATACATATACACACACATACACACATACACACACATACACACACACATACACCACACATACACACACATACACACACCCATACACACATACACACACATATATGCATACACACACACATAGAGAGACATGCACACACATACACATACATGCATACATAATGCATATGCATATGCATACATACATACATACTTACATGCATACACACACATATGCATACATAATGCACATGCATACATACACATACATAATGCATACACACACATATGCATACATAATGCATACACACACATACACACATATGCATACATACATGCATACACATACACACATAGACACATACACACACATAGAAACATACACACACATAAACACATACACACTCATAGATGCGTACAGTACATCCACATAGACACATACACATACACACACACATATACACACACACAAACATACACACATACACATATAGACACATACACATAATGATGCATACACACACATACACATGCATACACACACATATGCATACATACATGCATACACATACACACATAGATGCATACACACACATAGACACATACATACACATAAACACATACACACTCATAGACACACACACACACATACACATAGACACACACACACACACACACATATACACACACACATACACACTTAGACTCATACACACATAATGATGCATACACACATACACATGCATACACACATACAGGCACATATACACACACACATACACACATATATGCATAGACACACACACATAGAGAGACATACTCACACATACACATACATGCATACATATACATACATAATGCATATGCATATGCATACATACATACATACATGCATACATACACATACATAATGCATACACACACATATGCATACATAATGCATACAGACACATACACACACATATGCATACATACATGTATACACATACACACATAGACACATACACACACAGACACATACACACACATAAACACATACACACTCATAGACGCACATACATACACATAGACACACACACATACACTCGATCAGAGGAGGGCTCTTCTACGGCTCCACATGCAAGAAGACAGCTATCTGCTCATAGGTATGTTTTTTTTCATAAACTTTTTTAATGATATTATAACACATATTTTTATTTATTTTTATCTATCTATTTTCAGCACACCTATACCACCTCCACATCGTGATAGCAGAGCAGAGTTGCCTATGAGGACATGCACAGGCACCTTAGGACTAGAGTGCGATATAGAGCCAGAGGGGAACATTGTGTACATAGGGAATGGATTGGAGTTCAAGAGAAGAATGCGGGCACTATGCGACTCTTACCTGCACCTTGTCCACTTACCATGGAAGTAAGTAAGAATTTTACATATAAATTGAAATAAATATCTTATGTTTTATTTACATTTTTTTTTTTATTTTTGTAGTGAGCATGATGAGAGGGATAAAAAATACGTACTTATTTCACTTGAGATAGTGTTTGGGACAGGATGGTCGTTTAAGTGGTGTCTAAAAGAGATGCGGACACTTATGGCTCATTGTCGCGATAATGCACGGTATGCACTGCTTTTATGTATATATATGTAGATATGAGTATGTGTGTTTATGCATGTATGTATGTATATGAAAGAGAGAGAGAGAGAGAGAGAGAGAGAGAGAGAGAGAGAGAGAGAGAGAGAGAGAGAGAGAGAGAGAGAGAGAGAGAGAGAGAGAGAGAGAGAGAGTGAGAGAGAGAGAGAGAAGAATGAGACTAGAGGTACAAATACATGCATACACACACATATACATCATACATGCTCATTTACACACATATACACATGCATGCACATTTATACATACACACACATACATGCACATTTGGACACACACATACACATGCATGCGGTTACACACATATAATGAATACACATAGACACATACACATACTCACATACACGTACACATACTCACATACACGTACACATACTCACATACACACACATGAATAATCATATGTACACATACATAGACTCATATAATCATATTTACATGCATATATACATATACACATGCATATATACACACACATAGAACACATGCATATGCACATATAGATACACATACATACACAACACATGCATACACATATATAAATAAATAAATAAATCCTATTTCAAAAATCCTAAATTAAAAACACTAATTTCGATATTAGGGTTTTAAATCCCCTAATTTAAAAACTCTAATTCAACCTTTTAGCCATATGTTTGAAGTATATGTACACATTGCATCCATTCCTCCTACGTCCTACAAGAGAGATGTCTCGCCTCCCAACCTTATGCCTCTATATATAGCTACTCAAATCAACGAGCATCATAATATATATAAATACATATACACATCATGTCGATACACATACATAAATATAAAATGGAGTAGATATATCATGCATCACACATACATGCCTAAATGCACACATAAATATATATATACATGCATACATATTTACATGTACACATTTACACATAGACATATATACATATATACATGTACACATCACATATATATGCCTACATGCACACATAAACATATATATACATGCATACATATTTACACATAGACACATATACATATATACATGTACACAATTATAAACGCTTGCATATATTACATGAATACATGAATATTTTACATAAATGCATATGCATATATACACATATGCATATTTAACACATGTATACATATATCACACACATGCAAACACATACATATACATGAAATACATATATATGCATACTACTATATGTTGATATATAATACACATGAATACACACACATATGCATACATACATGATACAAATTTGCTCCTCGAAGATAAAGCTATATATAAAATAATTAGGCATACCCCCAAGCGTCATGTTCTAACTTAAAAGAACATGATTTCATCTCTCCAGTAGGATTCATCGTTATTCAATTTAATAAAAAAATCTATTAGCTGATATCCATTTAGAAGCTTCAAGTTATTGATCGATAACTAGAGTAGAATTTACTATCTAATCATATGTTTTCATTATTGCCATCATTTTGGTAAGACATCAATATAGTCTCATCTTCATTATCCTTATTGATTTCATTTATTTCTTCTATTCTTAAATCTATGTTCTCATGAATCACACCATCTATTGATGGATTTATATCTATTACTGGTAATTCCTCTTCCTCATCACTAGAATCAGCATGTAGAGAATTATCCTCTTCATAAAAAAGATTAGTATCATTATCACGTATAATGATTCTAATTTCTCTTTCAGATGTTGATGTATCAGTATCTGATGTTGAATCATCAAGAGGACTTTCTTCGATCTCTCTAACAATAAATTGTTCAAACAATGACCTACCTCTAGGTTGCACATGAATGACTTGCCACCAAGGATGAGCATCTGGGCTTTTATAAAAAAATGTTTGTTCAATATGCCTACTACCTTTATACTCGGCTCGAAACTAGTCAACCTTCAAAATGACCTATCAAAATATATAACAACCAAAACCCATTATTAGGTGCTTAAAAAAACACTAACTCTATCATAAAAAATATAAAATTTTTTCTACCTATTTGAATGTACGAATTGAAATTTCGTAGATACCAACAATCACTACAACATATGAGGGGCATACCGACGCTGCATATATCGACGGTCACGCTCGACGTCGGTATGGGCGTTGGAAAATATCACTTAGAGATACCGACGGTCAAGTGACCGTCAGTATGACCGTTTTAAACGGATCGTCGGTGTGGCCCGCAACCCTCGGTATATGGGTCGGTATATGCATCGGTATAAGCGTCGGTAATTTACTAGAAGTTATCGATGCACATATCGATGCCTATACCGACGCATATACTGAGGCCGAGTTTTAAACATACCGCGAACCCGAGAGCAAAACTTCACATTTTTGCACGTGTTTGAGTATTGTTGGTCTTCTGTCGAACTTGCGTGCGCGAACCGAATTGCGACCTGCATTGTCTTGTGCACACACACACACACAGATCTCTCTCTCTCTCTACACACACACTCTCTCTCGGCTTAGATCTCACATCTTGGTAAGTGATGCGCGTACTCTTAGCATTTGTGTTTCTTTATGTTTTAGATTTTATAATTTCTCTTTTTTTTTTATTTTGCAGAAGTTCTTTGGCGTTGATTGTTTGGAATTGGACGATAGGCGACATACATTACACTTTGACGACAACGATCCAAAAAAGGGACATACTTGTAAGTGATTGTTTTATTCTCTATTGATAGAGAGAGAAGGAGAGAGAGAAAAAGAGGGGAGAGAGAGAGAGAGAGAGAGAGAGAGAGAGAGAGAGAGAGAGAGAGAGAGAGAGAGAGAGAGAGAGAGAGAGAGAGAGAGAGAGAGAGAGAGAGAGAGAGAGAGAGAGAGAGAGAGAGAGAGAGAGAGAGAGAGAGAGAGAGAGAGAGAGAGAGAGAGAGAGAGAGAGAGAGAGAGAGAGAGAGAGAGAGAGAGAGAATAATGAAAGACAAGATCAAGATAGAGATAGGAAAATAGAGCATACATACACACACACATACACACATACATGTACACACATGCATACATACACACATACATGTACACACATGCATGCTTACATACACACACCTATACACACATGCATGCTTACATACATACACATATACACACATGCATGCATACACACACATACAAATTTACACACATGCATATATACACACACATGCATATGCACATACATACACACATACATACACACACATATATACACATGCATACATACACATACACACACACACATATACACACATACATACACACACACATATATACACACATGCATGGATACATACACACACATACATACACACATGCATACATACACACACACATGCATACACACATACATACACACACACATATACACATATGTATACACACATACATACACACATATACACACATGCATGCATACATACACACACATGCACATACACACATACATACACACATATACACACATGCATGCATACATACACACATATACACACATGCATGCATACATACACACACATACACATACACACACATGCATGCATGCATACATACACACACATACACATACACACACATGTACACACATGCATACATATACACAAACATGTACACATGCATACATACACACACATATATACACACATGCATACATACACACATATACACACATGCATGTATACATACACACACACATGTACACACATGCATACATACACACACATATGTACATACACACTCATATACTCACACATGCATACATAGACACACATACACATATACACACATGCATACATTCACACACACACACACATACATACACACATGCACATATATACACACACATAAGCTAGTGTTTTAATTAAATATATATAATTAAATATATAAATTTTTTATTTTGAAGTTTTTTCAACATCAAATATATAAAAATAGGATTAGGGTTTTTAGGCTATTTACACATACATACACATACACATATAATATATATATACATGTATATACACATGTATACAGAAATATACATATTTAGGTCTAGATATTTAAGATTAGGGTTTTAGGGTTTAGGCATACATATAACTCAATTATATTTATATTAAGAAAAAATATAGAGAAAAATATGAAAAAAAATCTGAATATGTAAATAAATATATATATATAAAATATGATTAGGGTTTTAGGATTAGGGATTTAGATTTTTATAGGTGTTTAAGTATTTAGGTTTTAGTATTTTAGATTTAAGTCTAAGTCTTTCTAATTAGGGTTTTAGGGTTTTAATACCTACATAACATATATACACAAACACACATATACATATAATACATACATACATGTAGATACACATGCATACAAAAATACACATATTTTAGGTTTAAATCTTTAAGATAAGGATTTTAGGGTTTTAACACCTACATAACATATATACACAAACAGACATATACATATAATACATACATACATGTAGATACACATGCATACAAAAATATACATATTTTAGGTTTAAATCTTTAAGATTAGGGTTTTAACACCTACATAACATATATACACACATACACATACACATATAATACATATATATACATGTAGATACACATGCATACAAAAATATATATACTTTAGGTCTAGATCTTTAAGATTAGGGTTTTAGGGTTTAGGCATACATATAACTCAATTATATTTATATTAAGAAAAAAAATATAGAAAAATAAGAAAAAAAATCTGAATATATAAATAAATATATATATAAAATATGATTAGGGTTTTGGGATTAGGGGTTTAAATTTTTATAAGTGTTTAAGTACTTAGGTTTTAATATTTCAGATTTAAGTCTAAGTCTTTTTGATTAGGGTTTTACGGTTTTAGTACCTACATAACATATATACACAAACACACATATACATATAATACATACATACATGTAGATACACATGCATACAGAAATATGCATATTTTAGGTCTAAATCTTTAAGATTAGGTTTTTAGGGTTTTAACACCTACATAACATATATACACACATACACATACATATACATAAATAAATATATATATAAAATAAGATAGTTATATACATAAATAAATATAAAAAGAATTAGTGTTTTAAATAATTTAATTAAATATATATAATTAAATGTATAAAAATAAGATTATGTAAGGAAAAAATCCGAATATATAAATAAATGTATATATAAAATAAGATAATTATATACATAAATAAATATAAAAAGAATTAGTGTTTTAAATAATTTAATTAAATATATATACTTAAATATATAAAAATAGGATTATGTAAGGAAAAAATTTGAATATATAATTAAATAAATATATATAATAATATAATTATATACATAAATAAATATAAAAATAATTAGTGTTTTAAATAATTTAATTAAATATACATAATTAAATATATAAAAATAGGATTACATATTGGAAAAAAAAAATATATATATATATATAAAATAAGATAATTATATACATAAATAAATATAAAAGAACTAGTTTTTTAAATAATTTAATTAAATATATATACTAAAAGATATAAAATTATAATTAATTAAGAAAAAAATCTGAATATATAAATAATATATATATATAAGTAGGATAATTATATAGATAATAAAATATGATAAGAACTAGTGTTTTAAATAAAAAAAAAATATATATATGCTTAAATATATATAAATAGGTTTAATTTTAATCATTTTATATAGAGTGAATATATATACACATACACATACACAATACTTATACACCTATCTATATTCACATATATATACATATACACATATATATACACATGCATATATATATATACATGTTTTAGGTCTAGGTCATTTTGATTAGGGTTTTAGGGTTTTAACACCTACATAACATATATACACACTCTGGAGTACACATATAATACATATATACATGTATATACACATGTGTATAGAAATATACATAATTTAGGTCTAGATCTTTAAAATTAGGGTTTTAGGATTTAGGCATACATATAACTCAATTAAGAGGAAAAAAATCCGAATATATAGATAAAATAGGATAGTTATATAGATTAGGATTTAAGTCTTTAAGAGTGTGATTTTTAGGTTTAATAATAAAAACAAAGGTTCTAAAATGTCCATATTGTAGCAGATGGCTTCTTTGGATCCTGAAGAGAGAATGGCATGTCCTTGCACACAGTGCAAGTATCAAATTTATCAGAAATGATGGATTTGTACTACACATGTTAGAGATTATGGATCCTTTGATAGGAGTCAACTGGAAAACCTACGTTATCATTTGCATGGTCCCCCAAGTGAGCAGATGGACCCAAATGACATTGCATCGGTAACCTCTCGGGGACAAAAGAGAGCAAAAAAGGACTTAAACGTACAAGCAAGTACTAATAATATTACACAGAATGAACATATGGAAGAGATGCTTGAAGCATTTTATGAGATGGACGAAGATCATGATGGTGCAGAAGGTGTCGAGAGTTTCATGGACACAACAGAAATTCCACGATCAGAAGTCGATGAAGAATATGGAAACAAGCAAAGACTAGCTCGTTTACCACTTTGCAATGGAGCAAAGATATCTATACTACATGCATCACTCACGATGCTCAATCTTCAATCCATTTATGGATGGTCATGGACGACACTTTCGAGTCGCACGAATCGATCAAAATAGGTCTACTTTTGATAGTGGAGTGATGGTGAATTTTCTACAAAATGTAGAGCGAGTGCAAGAGATGATACTGCTATAAAAGGCAAGCTAGATTATTGTGATGTGATTCAAGACATCTTGAAACTATATTTCAGAAAGTTTGATTACTTTTTTTTTATGTGAAATGGTTCAAAGTAGTCACCTCTAGAAGAAACGCAACAGTGAGACGGGATAAAAGCAGTTTGCTTCAACTCGACTCCACGAGATTATGGACAGATGAAAGGGATACATTTGTACTTCACAAAAACTGTGAGCAAGTTGTTTTTATACCAGATTCAAAAGAAACAGAGTGGCTATTTGTTTTACAAGTCGCTCCACGTAGTAGATAAATTTTTGAGAACATAGATGTAGAAGAAAGTCCATTTCTAGTAAAATCAGAGATTCATTCGATAGTCGAGGTGGAAAAGATCATTGTTCGAGAAGAAGAGGTCATTGTTCGAGAAGACGAATCAATAGATGATAATCAGGAAGAAAGCAGCATAGCAAGTGATTTAGAAGCCATCAATATAGAGATAGATATTCTCGGTGCATCGGATCTTCAAGAGGATGCTAGACTAGAGGACTTTTGAATAAAACACTTGTAGGTACTAATCTTTTTTTGTTTATTCTCTATATTACTTTTATTATCGCATGCTGATTTCTTGAGTTCTTTTATTATAGAGCACGATGGGAGACAGTCCTCCAGTCACTCCACATTCCATGACAAAGGAGCAATTTTTGTAGTTCATCTCTTAGGTTCCTCCCGCATATATGGCTGCTGCATCACAGTATTGGATCGCTCGAGGTAGCACTCCTCACGGCCTCACTCCTGGCGGCCTTACTCCTGTTGGCCTAACTCCTGCTGGCCTCACTCCTGCCGGTATCACTCCCGCCGGTGTCACTCCTACCGGTGTCACTCCTGTGGGTGGTGCTACTCTCGTAGGAGGTATGTCTCCTAGCTTTGTGACTCCACCACCACCATCTTTTCAGCCATCTCCTACTGGGTCTATTAGTAGACATGTGCGTTCGACACCTCAGCGCGATACAGGTTCTGGCCCGTCTCGTAGATCAAGGTCACGCTCTGGAGTAGGAGGTTCTAGGAGTGGATCTACAGGTAAGTCTGGAGGCGGAGGAGGCAGCTGTTGTGGAGGTACTGGGACGGACGTTGTGTCACCTTCTTCTACTTGTGGGACGAGTATCTCAGATGTAGGTACGCCATGCAGTACACCATGTACACCTTGGGGTGCTCATGACCATGACGACTCCAAGGTGTATAGTATCTGAGATGGAGCTCTGGTGATGGATGCAGCTGGTAAAGCAATGCATGCACGCATACGACAGCTTTGGTCCATCCAGTTTGGACACTCTATCATGCTGAAATGGAGTGAACAAGATAAAGATCGGAAGAATTATATCACACAGATGATTTATCAGGAGTTTCAACCAGCCGATGGACAGTCTCTTGTCAGTTCAGAGTGGATTCTGCACACTGCACGTGAGGTTATGTCCCATCGACGATCCGAGGCTCGTGATGCTTTCAGAGCAGGCTTACCAAAGCCTGTATGGTTAGATGCTGAGGAGTGGGACGTGATTCATGACGAGTAGTAGCAGACTCCTGACCGATATCGCGAGCAGCAAGATGCCGTAGCCACACGTTTAGATACGGTTGGAATGTCACATTTGGGCAGCAGCAGATATGACACGATGCGTCATGAGTTTGTAAGTACCATTTCATTTATTGAATTTATTTGTGTTAAATTTTTCATGTTTGTTCCTCTAATCTTTTGTATATTTGTTTTAGGAGCTGGGAATGGGTCGTCCTCCAACACGAACGGAGGAGTCTTATGGATATCATCATGGGTTGATCGCACTATTGGAGGACTTGGAGGTACACGGTGCGGTCGTTTCATGGGAGCATTTGTGATGAGGTAATTAATTTATAAACTTGGTTTTTACTTGTTGTTTGTAATTTTCATGTGAATTTATCTCATTCCATTAATGTTCTTTGTTGCAGGACTGTTGATATGGAACATTCTTTGCATGTGTATGGCAGTGGAACACCAAAATTTTGTATTTGATTTTCATATGGCAATGCATTGCTTTGCCACATTTTGTAAAAGCGTTATATATGACAGTGGTTTGCCACACTCTTGTACATGCTTCATTATTGAAATATATAACTTCTTTTGTACATGGTTCATGGTTCATTCTGATTATCTCTTTTGTGTCCAATAATACTCTGTTGACATTAGAGTACACATCACATGTACTCGGTTTTTTTTGGGCATAGTGTATTGTCTTTTGTTAAGCAACATCATGGTAATGTTGCTGTAGCAAAAGACAACACAATCTGCCCCAAAAAGATTTTGCAAGTATGGTCATTGGTATACGCGACGGTACTCCCAGTAATGTCATCGGAATAAGTGTCGGTACACCTCGCAGGCGACGGTATATGCGACGGAACACCCAGCAGCGGCCTCGGTATGGGCGCCAGTATTACCGACGCATATACCGATGCTCGCATATACTGACGCTTATACCGACGCTTATACCGATGCTTTGGTACCGACGCGCATACCGACCTTTACACCGACGTCGCGGCAAATAAAGTCGTGTTCATTTTCCTCGGTAAAAACCTCGGTATACCATCGATCTGTTGTAGTGAATAGTTCCTATGTAACCAAGTTCGCTATCTATAAGGTTCGTGTCTTTTGAGCTAGCACGTGATAGTTGCTTGAAAGAAGCAACAATACTAGAATCCTCTGTTTTACGTAAAGATTCAATGGCTTTGATTCTAATATGCTGTCCAAAAGCCCACATATTAGTGAACATTCGAGCCTGTAAAATAAATTCAATTAGTAAATAGAAACTAATAGACATATTTGAAAAAAATAAAATATTATTTTAATAAAATTACCTTTTGTTCACAACCTATCATTAACTCTCTTTGCTCATCTGAGATTCTTCATTATTTGCGTTGGTGCATTGCAAACGACTATATAGCCAATCCGTGAAAGAAGATATATCTGTAATCTCATTATTATCGAGATTACATCTATATCTTTTGTTTTTTTGCCTTTTACTTCGGAGATTTTGAAGTTCCTCGTACTCGCTAAGGAATGCTTGCATGCATTCGCTATTATATGCTACAAAAGTAGAAACATCATTTTTTTCTTGAAATGTAAATAAGAATGGAACTCCCTTACCTGATAATACCTCATCTGTTATTTTGAAGAAGACTCGTTGGTCCATGCACGTGGAGCTTCTTCATGAACTCTTTCAAGGTACTCACTAATGTAATACATGCACTCTTCAAGCATCCAACCCTTTGCCATGGATCCTTCTGGTTTTGCTCTTTGTCGCACATAACCTTTTAATATTCCCATAAATCGCTCGACCCAAAACATCCATCGAGTGTTGAAAACACCTGCAATCTCTATTTCATCTACAAGATGGACTAATAAATGAACCTGAATATCAAAAAATGGAGTAGGAAGTTCTTTCTCCATCAAACATAGTAGCTCTTTGCATTCACGTTTTTTTTTGTGGGATCGAGTTTTTGTCGATCTCTTTCAATGTAATCCACCTATACATATCATTAAAACAATTATAAAGAAGTTAATTAAAAAATAAAAGATATCCAATATTCATACATATTAAATATAAAAGTATCATAATTACCTTATAGGTGATCCAAGATGATAGATCGCATCTCGTACTCCTTTCTTTGTACATCCATCGATAACCAAAGGTAAAATATGTTTCAAAAAGTGATGCGAGTCATGGGTCTTTAACCTAGATAAGCTCTTATCATCCATAGTAAACATGTTTTGAAAAGATGCTCCATATCCTATAGGAGTCTTAATCAATTGAATTCTATTGTTGATAGTCTGTATCTCTTTTGTTGTAAGTACCTAAGGAGCAGGTGCATAAGTTGTTTCTTGTCGATGTCTATCAAAAACTGGCCATAACTTTGGTTTGGATTTTTGATCTTTTAAACCATTCCTTGATGCTCTGGTATCTTTTAGTCGAAGAAGATGCTGCCATAGTGAATAACCTATATTTTTTAATATATGCATAGGATCAAGAAGATGACATACTTTTAACTCTTTCCAATACTCCAAAGAATACCATATTGATATGTTCTCTACGAGTGCCAATTTTCCTTAACCTCTCTTCCTATACTCATTATCTGAATCATCACTTAAGATTTTTGATTCTGGATCTATCAAAGGTCCATCTGTCCATTTTTTATACCAATCCATAGGCTTCATAGGTTTTGGACACTAACCTATTTCAAGCTTTCCATTAAAATGTATCGCTTCTCTTTTAGATCTTAATGGATGATCATCAGGCAAGAATCCTCGATGTCAAAGATAAATATTTTTGTTGAGATTCTTACTATAGATTGATCTCAACCAATCACCACAATATGGACAAGCTTTATAACCCTTAGTAGATATTCCCGCATCATGAAAATGATAAAAATATAATTAGATTAAATCATATTTATTTACATGCATATTGAATAAAAAAATTACATCAATACCTGAACAAACACCATATCCTGGAAAATTGTGAATAGTCCAAGCCACAATACCATGAACCGTAATATGTCTTTCATTGATGCTTTTCGATACATCAATGAAATTAATACCTCTCCATAACTCTTGGAGATCGTCAATGAGAGGAGCAAGATATATATTCATATCTTTAACTTGTCTTTTGCCTGGGATAAAAAGTGAAAGCATTGAATGTTCCTTTTTAATGCTAAGATATGGCGGAAGATTCTAGTTTATGACTACCACTGGCCATGTTGACCATTTACTAGATTTCATGGAGAATGGATTAACCCCATCTAATGCAACTCCTAACTTTAGATTCTTTGGATTTTGTGCAAATTCAGGCCATGTAGAATCAATATGCTGAAAAGCAACACTATCATGAGGAATTGTGATTATTCCATCAGTACTTTTGTG
Organism: Ceratopteris richardii; assembly: GCA_020310875.1. NCBI lineage: Eukaryota > Viridiplantae > Streptophyta > Polypodiopsida > Polypodiales > Pteridaceae > Ceratopteris > Ceratopteris richardii. Next base: position 112,464,540 of record CM035425.1, on the reverse strand, counting down.
ATAATGTCTCCAAGTCAAAAGCTTTGATAATTCGGGGCTTTGAAAAATATGTCTAATCCGTGGAGCCAATGGAAAATGTCTCAATACCTTTTTTGGGATTTTACCTTCTTCGCCCTTATATCGAGGAGATTGACATTTGGGACATCTCAAAGAGTCTGCGTATTCACCTCTGTATAAAATACAATCGTTAGGACATGCATGTATACATTGATAATCTATACCAAGATTTTTTATTATCTTCTTCATTTCATCATGTGAGGTAGGAAGAATATTCTGACTTGGTAAAAACTTTTCAGATAATAACCTATAAGTTTATAAAAAAAAGATACATTAAAAAAAGTAAATAAAAAATATATATATATATATATATATATGCATATAATTTTATATATGTGTATGCTTATGTGCATCTTTCAAAATATTCACGAAAAATTTGATTGTTTCGGATGGGAGGATACGACTATTTGTTATGGAGGATATGAAGTATGTACGTACCTTCATTGAATGATTTGTTGATTCTATCATATGTTTAGTCTGAAAGTGTGAGAAGCGGGTTTATAATTGCTATTCAAAGAATTTGGCACTGTTTATAGGCCATACGATGGTGACCTAGATGAATTGCATGAACAGAGGTTACTCAAGATAGAGCAACCTGATTATAATGGACTAGTGCTAGCAGGATTCCTGGGGTATGCAGTAAACCTCTTGCATGTCAATGATGAGCATCTGAACTTTAGGATACAAAGTGGAAATCATGGTGGCTTGAAAGGATCACTTTTATACAGCTTGTTCAAAGAACTTCACGTTTATGACACTGAAGTTCTTTGAACAAGCTGTATAAAAGTGATCCTCTCAAGCCACCATGATTTCCACTTTGTATCCTAAAGTTCATATGCTCATTATTGACATGCAAGAGGTTTACTACATACCCCAGGAATCTTGCTGGCACTAGTCCATTATAATCAGATTGCTCTATCTTGAGTAACCTCTATGCATGTGATTCATCGAGGTCACCATTATATGGCCTATAAACAGTGCCAAATTCTTTGAATAGCAATTATAAATCGGCTTCTCACACTTTCAAACTGAACATATGATAGAATCGACAAATCATTCAATGAAGGTACATACTTCATATCCTCCAAAACAAACAATCATATCCTGCCATCCAAACAATCAAATTTTTCGCAAATATTTTGAAAGATGCATTAATAGTTTTAAAAGATGCGCAGACAAAAAGTGTCCATTCAATTCAAGTTCCTGTTCTTACCTTATCTAAAGTAAGAATAAAACCTGCATTGAATGGATACTTTTTGTTCACCCATCCTTTAAAATTATTTTTCCATCCTTCAAGATGTGTTTATGTTTGTGTATGTTTATATGTGTGTGTATGTTTATATGTGTGTATGCATTCATGTATATTATGTGTATGTTTATATATGCATGTATTTATATATTTATTTTTATGCATATATATAAGTATATAGAAAATTAAAAATTATACCTTAATAGTGTCGAAACAAATACATTACTCCATCCAAAATGATTTTGAAGATTGAGAATAAGTAAGCTCACACTTAGTCGTGTCAAACGACTTTCTTCATATGCATGCTTTAGACATTCCTCTCAAAGATATTTCTCATTTTTGGAAATATCAATGCTCTCACTGTCATTTTGATACCGATCCCCAATAAAATCTGCCATGCCATCATCTTCATCATTGTCACACAAATCTTGTACTTTATCGTCTTTTGAATATAGATCGTTCAACTTTGCATATTCCACAGGATTACTTTTGCGTAGCCTCCTCATGAAAGCTTCTGATAAATGAGGTCTTACTGGTAATTGTGAATGCTGTGGAGGAATATCATCAACGTCATACATTGGAATCTACACATATAAATAAAATTCATTAGTATTCCATAAATGAATAAAAAGTAAACTTTAAATATAAAATTAAGTATATAACTTACTAAATATGGATAGAGAATTTTTATTCTCTCTAGCTAAAAGGTGCTCTTGGAGGTCTATGCCATCCATAATTCACTAATAGTTCATCATTGGCATGTAATGTAGTAATAGCATTGACAACTATGTATCTTGATACATCTCTACTCATGTATGGTGATTCATGACTATTTTCACGCTCCTCAAATGTGCCATTAGTTCTTGAACTATTATGTAACCCTCGACTACTATTTATTAAACCTGCTATATTTCCATGTGTGTAAGGTCTTCCATCAATATATAATCTTTTATTTTTTGCATGTAAAATCCTTCTACTAGTAAGGGATGTTGCGTTCGAGCATATTCCATAAGTACTCATGCTTTGAACATAACGTGAAAGTCGATGCCAATCTCCCCATCCATATATACGACCACAAAATGACATAAGAGTGACTTCAGTGACTTCAGAGTTCGGAGGCACATACAAATCCTCTACAATAAAGAGACCACGACCAGCATTAGTAATAGTGGATGGAGTAATCATATAGCCATTACCCCAAAAGTTGAAAACCTCTCCATCTAAAGGAAGTGGTCCTCTATTCCATCCTCCATATCTTCTTCTATCATATGTTTGTACTAAAGAACGATCACGAGGTGACAATGGATAATCTCCAGCCGTTTCAGTCTCTAAACCAGGAGGTAGAGGATTTTTAGAAAGCTCTGCTTGTAATTGATGAATAGCAAGTCTATGACGTGTACAAGGTATATTAACATTATGAGAAAAATTATCATCATCATCATCATCGAGCAAGTATTCCTATATATCAACAGGAATTTGATTTTTTATATGGTTTTTAAATAAAATAATGACATTAATATATATAGAAAATACATACCCAAGCATTATCACATTGACCAGGTGATGGTGCACGCTCAAAAGTACCATACTCTGCCTCATGTTCAATACATTCCAATCGTGGTCTTCGATATGTGCCATAAGAAGAGTTACACCTACATATAATATGCTCTTGATAGTAAAATTCATCATAATTCCTATCGGAGGACACATGTGAAGTCGTTGCATGGGTAGGAGGTGGTGGAGAACCCTCTAATTGATCAGAATCTGCACATAATAAGAAACAAAAAAAATATAAGCTATGTATCCATCAAATATATTTAAAATTAAATGTTTGACATACTTACAGTATATAGTCATTGCACGATGAGGAGACAGTGGTGGAGTTCCATCTGTTTGATTAGAATCTACAAATAATGCTATTTGATACTATTTGATACTATTTGATATTAATAATCTGATTATTTACATACACAAAAAATTCACATATACATATTTACACATACACACATATTCACATATACACATTTACTCATACACACATATTCACATATACACATTTACACATTTACACATTTAAACATACACACATATTCACATATACACAACTACACATTATTGTGGGATAAATGCATGTATTTTGTATGAATGAGTGTATATGCATGCATGTGTGTGTACGTATATATGTGGATATGTATATGTGTGTTTATGTTATATGTATGTAAATGTGTATATGTATACATATATGTATTTGTATATGTTTGCATGTATATGTGTATGTGGGTAGGTGTATGTGTATGTGTATGTGTGTGTATATATGTGTACGTATTTTGATTTTTTTTTCTGTTTGAGATTAAATTAACAAGAGATATTGTATGGTGGAAAAAAATAACAGGCGACCTATCATACCACCTGAGACGTGGCAATTTTTTCGTACATAGCTACATCTTTAGGAGTCATTTCCTCATCACAAGGTACACAAATTAATAGTTTATATTTATAATTTTCATATATTTTAGTAATTTTTACATTTAATTTACATATTTTTTTCTTAAATAAATAGGCTGCTGCAAAGAAGAGAGTGGAGTTGGGCCACACATCGCACCTAGGCTAAATGGGTCATAATGGTTTTGTAGCTACATTTGTAAGTATATGTGTTATTGCGAGTATATTTTTTATTTTAGTTAAAATGCAAGCAACTAATATTTTTTATTTGTTTCAATGTAGTGAAAGGATTATGGCCGATATCCTACGAAACAAGAGATTGAGTATGCTACACATTTTGGACATCCGCATTTGAGCGAGTATATGCGAGATCATCCTGATGCCCTTGTGAGTATTATTAAATTTTATATAATAAATTTATTGTTATGAATGGTTTAATTTTTTTATTTATTTATGTTTGTTATATGTAATACAGGAGTATTATGGAGAGATAGATATGGATGAGGTGGAGAGACAGACACAGGAGGGACGATCTCGATCGTCAAAGGGTGATCATGACGATGAGGATGAGGAAGATCAGGATGATCATGATACTGCTGCTGATGATGATGATGATCATGATGATGATGATTAGGATTTTAGTTGATTATGACATTGGATTATATGTATTTACATTGCTATATATATATATATATATATATATATATATATATATATATATATATATATATATATATATATATATATATATATATATATATATATATATATATATATATATATATATATATATATATATATATATATATATATATATATATATATATATATATATATATAATTTATATATTTTTCAGTTATATTTTGAATTGTGTGTATGGTATTAAGTAATGAAGAGTTTGTTGGAAAACTTTGAATCAATGTCTCAATTGGTCAAAATATACTCTAGTTTTAAAGCATGTATAGAACTCAAGCCTACTCCTTCTAACAACAAATGGAGTTGGTGCCGTGGATAGATCAAAGTCCTCCCATCGTGCCCACCTGAGTTCGATTCCGGCCAGCAGCAATGCAGCGTGAAAAAGTTATTTTTTAGCTTTTCAAAAGCGATAGATTTTCAGAGAGCCGATGCTTATTGATTCGCGAAGGTGCTTTATTAGAAGTGATCGTAGGATCGTGGAGCTTTGTTTGCTTTATTGAAAGTGCTTTTGGCAGAGACACAATACTATATAAACATAAGCTTGGATCACTATCAATTCATCCTTCACCTAGTATTCAACACAAGCTTGGAGCTTGGACCTCAATAGAGGTGGTGTTTCTTATAGCACATGGGGCAGCCATGGTGCTAACTAGAAGCATGTTGAGGAGTAGCTATGGAGTTCTTCTTAATGATTCTTCTTGGAGAAGATGAATTTGTGCTCACACTCTAGCTCATGGAGAGGAGGTTATCTCTTGTTCATGGCAAGAAGACTTGTTCATTAGCAGCTTGATGGTGAGGATCGGCCATCTAAATGTTGTAGTTGAAGATTATCTTCTACAAGAGGATGTCGGGCTACGTCAAAGACATTGGATGGTGGTTAACATAAGATTTACATCTTATGTTAAGTATTCAGGTACATATTCTCTTTATGCACACAAGTACTACTTGAATTTTATGGGGGCAGTAGCGTTCATATCAGGAGGAGTCCTATTCGGCATAGGTACAAGAGAATCAGTACATATATGCTTTATGCATATTTGATGAGGTGTTTGAGAAGGTGTATTCAGATGAGTTTGAGGATTTCTGGCAACAAACTTGTTAGCATTCTTTGCTATTTTTTAAGTATGTGATCTTTTCACACATATCTAACTTAGGGTCTTCCATAGCCTAAGGTTAGATGAGGGTTTGTTGATTATAAGTTTCACACTGATCCTTCCTCTTTCAGTCACTCATATTCACTCTTCTATAACCTATAAGTTCACGCATCTCATGTATATTCAGATTACTGCCCATACATCTGAATATGTTTGTTACATTTGTACATTCACTCATTCATCTATTTCTCATCACATAGAGTGGTTGAGACTTTTGCTCCCACATTGTACATTGAACATTGGTATATATGATACTATGAGTAAGCGATGGCTTACGTAACACCTTACACATGTCGTCTATTCTTTCTCTATCTTTGTCTCATCATCTGTATGATTAAGTTGTGGTATGTTCATGTTTTGTCAATATTGGAAGATTGCTAGATTTTGTGTTGTATATGCTGGAACTATGGAACCATGGACCTGTGACATGAGCCAAGGGCCTACCTCACTTCCAACATTTGGTATCAAAGCACTAAGGTTTTGGTTTCAGAACTTTAGATCTTTGGCATCAATGCATTAAGTCTCATTCATATTCTCAGGTTCCCAGACTTCCAGATTTACAACATATGATTTGAAAGCATCTTTTAACATTTGACACACAAGGCCTATTCAAGAAAAATGGGAATTACACAGGATTTTGAGACAATTCTTTGTGTCCCAATGTTTTACTTTTTGACTCATTCACACACTAGAACATGTTATTATCCCTTGATTGGAGTATATTAAATTGATAATTTATTATTAAGAATAATTATATTGTAAATGGTGTAACAAAGTTGGGCTCAAACTTAAGAAGTTAACATATTAAGTAATATAAATGGGACTTGAATAATTCCCAAATTTCTTGAATAGGCCTTATACACACTTAATCTAGATGAGTAGAGATTTGAGAATTAGACAATTCAGTTACATGTGTATTCATCAGTGTGGAGTATGAAGATTGATGATCTGTTAGCAGCCGAATATTTTTGGAAGAGTATGCAAATACTTTACAAAAGTATTGATTGAAGACCCAGACTTGATGAAGAGAAGACTACTTCAAATTTAAGGAAGAACAATGGTTTAGAGAAGATGAAGAAATCAAATCAACATCAAATCACATGTATCACTTTCTACTATCAGATTATCATTTGCAGGTCATATCTTAGAAGAGCAGTTATGAAGAGATTTGAAGGTTTCAAGGAGTGCTTTTATACACTTTCATTATTTGAAAGTTAAAGCATTAGCTACATCAAAACAGGTATCTAGAGGTTTTTCTAGAGAGCTTTGAGAGATCTCCTTCATGGCAAGAAGGCTCATCTAAGAAGACAAATGTGAAGATGGGATGAGTTTTGTGGTCAACCAATTTTGTGTTACAACTTGGTTGAATATCCAGGTACAAATGTGATCTAGAGAAGGTAAGTCTAGAAGGGTAATTCATCATTCAGACAAAAGATTGGTGAATTTAGTCATTTCAGCCATTTGAATCAGGATTTTGATTCAGAGATATGAGGAGATGATAAAACATGATTCTATATTCACTTCCATTTGTATACCATGTTTGTTTTATCTCTTACTCTTAGCATTAGAGGAAGAGAAAAGTTCATTCGAAGAAGTCAAGAGTGTTTGCTACTTCAAGATGAAGAGAACAAAAGGTATGGAAGAGAAGTTTGAAGATGTTGATATCATCATGTGGAAGAAAGATGCAGAAGAAGAAAGTCCATCATTTCCAAAAGAAAAGTAAGGCTTCCTTTTCTCATATATTTTCCATATACTTTTCCTATTTTATCCTCTACATCCAAAGACAAGTCTACGAGAACATCTTGTTTAAAGAAGAAGCAGTTTCTTGTTTTGCATTACACTTGGTCATGATTTAGTAGATTTGACAAAGAATTGCATTGAGAGAAAGAAAATCAGCAGATATATGTTTTGACTCATATGTATATGAGTTATGTTTTAGTTTGAGACTTTTGAGCAGGCAGCTTATATGTTCCCTCAAAGAGTTCTTGGAGTGTAAATACAGAGCTACTTGGTATATGACAAGTTGCAGAGAAGTATATTTCTTCTTTATCTAACTCTCTTAAGGTAAAAGAGCTTTTGTAGCATATGTTGAAGACTTGGGTTGAGGTTTTATGTTTGGAAAAGATTACCTCATATTTAGTATTTTTAGAAAACTTTAGAAAATTCAGATTTGTTGATGTATTAGTCAATAGAGAATCTACTTTCTATGATTGTCTAAATTTTTGGATACATTTTTGTATTCAAAAACGTGTTCCATCAGATCCTATCACTTGATTGAGAAGTGGAGTTAGCCAAAAGAAAATCAAGCAGGTACTGTCACATTTCACCCGGGTAAAATATGAAAGTTATGAAGTATCAACTTGCAGCTTTTGGAGTTCTCAAGATGAGAAGTTTGTCCACTTATGTTTCAAGTAAGAATTGCAGATTCTTGGAAAGGCTTTGTTTGAAGAAAAGTTTTACAACTTCTTGAGAAGCATGGACACTTAGAGACATTCAGGTAATAAATCAAACATTCAGTCATGAAGGTTTGATGAGAGCAGATTCTACACACGAAAGATCATTGATCTTGTATAGATCGTGTATGCTCTTGAGTATCTATGATTCAGTTGTCTATCCTTTGTTTGGTAAGATTCTTAGCATTGGAAGAAGTAAGTCAAAGATTCAGATTCTATCAGATTTGTGTTGTAGAGAAAAAGAAGATACTTGTTATATTACAGAAGATTATGGATCCTAAACTTTTGTTTCAGATACAAGTATGGATTACTAAAGATCAGATTTATTGAAGAAGGAATACGTTCTACATTTCATAAAGTTTGATATACTTTGAAGAATACTGGATACTAGTGTTAAGTCATCCAGGGGGGTGATGAAACATGAAGACTTATTTTCAGCCATATGTAAAAGAATGCAGAGTCATACCTAGAGGTATTCCTATTTCAGGTATTCCTATATTTCCTTTGTCAGGTTCTCTTTATGTTCCAGCTTTGAAAGAAGAAGGAAGAAGAAGAATATTTGGAGAAAGTTCATGTTAGGATGTTCTTGTTCAAGAGAAGGTTCTAGAGCTCTATTGAAGATAAACTTGATATTTCAGAAAGGTATATTGAAGTGCACACATATATGTTTATACCAGGTTCTGAAGGAAAGAGGTATGAAGGATTTAAAGGATGAAGACATGAAGACATCATAGATTTTTTGACTCATATTTCAATTGATTTCAATTGTTTTGAGTTGATTTGACTTGAGTACAGTCAGAGATGAACCAGCAGTGTTCATAATACACTAAGTTGTGCGTTGTCAGTCACAAGTTCCAGGATTCAGTTCTTGATTATTTTTAGTGTATTTATATGACACAGTAGAAGTACATTGAGAAACCTTTGTCGTAAGGTAAATGCAAATATATGGATCCTAGTGTATGTTTTCAGGTTTTTGAAAACAGGAGATAGCAGGTTCGGAGACAGTTCATGCTATATTTGTTGTCAAGCAATGATTGCTTGATGTGTACACTATTGGATATCCAGTTTGCATATTTTCTCAAGTATTATGGTTCATGTTCAGCAAGTTCAAGTCTTTTGAAGAAAAGTCAAATTCAGTTTTGAAGAAGACTTTTGAAGAAAAGGATTGAAGTTCTGAAGTGCACGAGTATAAGCTTGAAGCTTGTGATAGTTTGCAGTTTGTGACAGATTGCAGATCCAGTTCAGGTTGTACCAATATGACATTGAAGGGGGGATTGTTGGAAAACTTTGAATCAATGTCTCAATTGGTCAAAATATAGTCTAGTTTTGAAGCATGTGTAGAACTCAAGCCTAGTCCTTCTAATAGCAAACGGAGTTGGTGCCGTGGATAGATTAAAGTCCTCCCATCGTGCCCACCTGAGTTCGATTCTGACCAGTAGCGGCGCAGCGCGAAAACGTTATTTTTTAGCTTTTCAAAAGTGATAGATTTTCGAACAGCCGATGCTTATTGATTCACGAAGGTGCTTTATTAGAAGCAATCATAGGATCGTGGAGCTTTGTTTGCTTTATTGAAAGTGCTTTTGGAAGAGACACAATACTATATAAACATAAGCTTGGATTACTATCAATTCATCCTTCACCTAGTATTCAACACAAGCTTGGAGCTTGGACCTCAATAGAGGTGGTGTTTCTTCTAGCACATGGAGCAGCCATGGTGCTAACTAGAAGCATGTTGAGGAGCAGCTATGGAGTTCTTCTTAGTGATTCTTCTTGGAGAAGATGAAGGGTGTGCTCACACTCTAGCTCATGGAGAGGAGGTTATCTCTTGTTCATGGCAAGAAGACTTGGTCATTAGCAGCTTGATGGTGAGGATCGGCCATCTACATGTTGTAGTTGAAGATTATCTTCTACAAGAGGATGTCGGGCTACACCAAAGACATTGGATGGTGGTTAACATAAGATTTATATCTTATGTTAAGTATTCAGGTCAATATTCTCTTTATGCACACATGTACTACTTGAATTTTATGGAGGCAGTAGCATTCATATCAGGAGGAGTCCTATTCGGCATAGGTACAAGAGAATCAGTACATATATGCTTTATGCATATTTGATGAGGTGTTTGAGAAGGTGTATTCACATGAGTTTGAGGATTTTTGGCAATAAACTTGTTAGCATTCTTTGCTATTTTTTAAGTATGTGATCTTTTCACACACATATCTAACTTAGGGTCTTCCATAGCCTAAGGTTAGATGAGGGTTTGTTGATTATCAGTTTCACACTGATCCTTCCTCTTTCGATCACTCATATTCACTCTTCTATAACCTATAAGGTCACACATCTCATGTATATTCAGATTACTGCCCATACATCTGAATATGTTTGTTACATTTGTACATTCACTCATTCATCTATTTCTCATCACATAGAGTCGTTGAGAGTTTTGCTCCCAGATTGTACATTGAACATTGGTATATATGATACTATGAGTGAGCGATGGCTTACATAAAACCTTACACATGTCGTCTATTCTTTCTCTATCTTTGTTTCATCATCTGTATGATTAAGTTGTGGTATGTTCATGTTTTGTCAATATTGGAAGATTGCTAGATTTTGTGTTGTATATGCTGGAACTATGGAACCATGGACCTGTGACATGAGCCAAGGGCCTTCCTCACTTCCAACAGAGTTTTGTTCTATTGATTGTTATTATTGTTTATATTAAGGATGTGTTTTAATACTTTAATTATATAATTCATTCATATGTGTGTACCTAAGTGTATATGTATGTGTGTGTATATGTATGTATGTGCATCTGTATGTGTGTGTATATGTATGTATGTGCATGTGCATGTGTAAGTGTATATGTGTGTATGAGTATGTGCATGTGCATGTGTATGTGTGTGTATATGTATGTGCATGTATATGTGTAACTCTATGTGTATATGTGTGTATGTGCAAGTATATGTTTATATGTAGGTATGTGCATGTGTGTGTGCATGTGTATATGTGTTTTAATACTTTAATTATATAATTCATTCATATGTGTGTGTATATGTATGTGCATGTATATGTGTAACTCTATGTGTATATGTGTGTATGTGCATGTATATGTGTATATGTAGGTATGTGCATGTGTATATGTGTTTTAATACTTTAATTATATAATTCATTCATATGTGTGTACCTAAGTGTATATGTATGTGTGTGTATATGTATGTATCTGCATGTGTATGTGTGTGTATATGTATGTATGTATGTGCATGTGCATGTGTAAGTGTATATGTGTGTATGAGTATTTGCATGTGCATGTGTATATGTGTGTATATGTATGTGCATGTATATGTGTAACTCTATGTGTATATGTGTGTATGTGCATGTATATGTGTATATGTAGGTATGTGCGTGTGTGTGTGCATGTGTATATGTGTGTATACGTATGTGCATATATATGTGTATATATGTGTATAATGTATGTATATGCATGTGTATATGTATTCCACATGCATGTGTATGTGGATGCATTTCCATTTGCATCCATGTGCATGCATGTGGATGTGCATATACATGTATTTGTGTATATGTTAATGTGTGTGTGTGTATATATATATATATATATATATATATATATATATATATATATATATATATATATATATATATATATATATATATATATATATATATATATATATATATATATATATGCAATAATGCATGCATGTAAGTCTTTTTATGTGGTTGTAGAAATGTTTATGCATATGCATGTGTATATGTGTATGTGTCTAAGTGTATGTGCACATGTATCTGTGTGTATATATGTGTGTGTATGTGCATGTGTATATGTGTATATGTGTGAAAGTGCGTCTTCATCATGTATAAGTGTATAAGTGCATATCAATAAGTGTGAGTATGCTATCTAATGAAAATAATACAATTCAAATGATATACAAAGAATAGAAATTGTACTTACAATAGTTAGCCATACTTTTTGCTTGGTTAGCTTCTTGAATAACCTGCAATAAAGAGAGAAAGGAGAGAGAGAGAGAGAGAGAGAGAGAGAGAGAGAGAGAGATAATTCAAAGAGAGAAAGATGTAGAAAGAGAGAAACAGAGAGAGAGGGAGACAATAGGAGAGAGGTTAGGCAAAACAACAATTCTGCATATACTTGCTTCAGCTCGTAAGCACAACGCAATTGCGAACGTTGGAGAGCTCTTCGATCAGATGCGTGAAAATGCCGATCGAAGAGCCTCCAATGTTTTAATTTTCTTCCATCAACAGACCGTCGTGTAAGCGATGCTACTCATCGAGTTGGCGTCACATAAGCGACATATTTCAATGTCGCTTATGGGACGCCAAAAAGCGTCGCTTATATGACGTAACAAAGCATCGCTTATGCGACGCTATTTAAAACCATCATGTTAGCAACGCTCTATGCGAGCGTAGTAGACCCCGTCGTGCCACAAGTCACGAAAAACGTCATTTGGCTCGTCGTTTAATCGACGGTGCACGCGTGACGCTCATTACGATGCATTTTGTAGTTTTATAGCAACGGAATTCTGTCACCCTAATCATCGTTATACGCCCGTATTCCTTGTAGTGGTTGTATGATGTGATGAAACTGCAACAATTTGCGGCTACCTTAGAAAGTAAGGCCATGAGCTGGTTTAGCCAGTATGACATTGGGAACTTTGCAAACTATAATGCATTAAAAACAGCCTTTTGCAAAGTTCTAGAAAAGAGAAGACTCTGACTTACGCGCTTAGAAAATTAAGACGAATCACGCAAAGGAATATGTTAGTAGAAGACTATACACAAAATTTTGAATTTTAGTGGAAAGGATATAGGGCAATTAAGGACCTACATATGAAATGTTAACCGAGTATTTCTTGAAGGGATTAAGAAGGAGCTTGAGGAATGTGGTAGCTAGCATAAATATAGCAGGTGGATTCAGTGTATTATTATTAGCTACGGTTAGAGTAGAAAAAAGTTTTGAAAGGACAAAAGGTAAGTATGCTAACTTTGAATCATGAGATGGATCAGGGACAACATCAGACTCAGAAAATGATGCTATAGACACAGGTTGGGATAGTGAAATGAGGAAGTTCAAATAAAAAAGAATCGTAAGAATAAAGCTAAACATCTTAAAGATGAAGACTTGATCAATAAATTTAAAATGTTTGAATATTTGGTACCTCCACCAAAGCAGAAGGAATTTTGTGACAATTGTGAAAAAGAGGGGCATAGTATGGCTCGGTTTTGGTATAATCCAAAGAATAGAGGGCAGCCTTCAAGATATGAGGAGAAAAGTAAGAATGAAGTGGTAGTGATCAGTCAAAACTTGTTAGAGGATGAGAAGGTTACAATCCAAAAAGACAAGGAAGGCCTCCATGGTAAGACCAATAAAATCAAGAAGCTAGACCAACGAGGGTAATGCAACGTGTATATAGTTTTGTCCTAGATCATTGGATAACGCCAAATTGTTCATTATCCGTAAAACATAGGGAAGAGAGAGGAGTGTCGAGGGCAAGGTATAATCAACCAAACGAACAAGCTCAAGCACAACAACAAAATGATCAAGCAGCTCAAGCTAATGTAATTTTGATTGAGTTAACAAATGCAAAGGAGCAGGTGGTAGATAATCTCGGAAGCAATAGAATTGTGACTATAATCAATGTTTGACATCAAAGGAGGTTGAAGTCCTTGGAGCGAAAGGGGATTAGGGAACGGGTGGAGAAGAGGATTTAGAAAAGTAAGGCTAGTCAAGAAAAAATCGATTTAGACGATACAAAGTGTGTCATCGTTCAACACCAGGAAGTCAACAACAATATCAGTAGTGAAAAAAATAATGATTGTTTGAGGTATTTATTAATGCTCCTATACAAATATCATTGGACCAGTTATTAGCACTAGTTCCGACGTTGAAAAAAAGATTGTTAAATAAACTTTTGGGACAATAGGTAAATATAAGTGATAATCACAAGGCGGAATTAGTTGTTGATAACATTGATCGGACCGATGTACATTTTATGGTACCAGCCATTAAAGCTTAGTTTAAGGATAGGAGGTTTCAAGAAGTACTATTAGGTGGTAGATCTAGTGTGAATATCTTTTCAAAAAAGGTATATAAATAACTGAAGGTAGGTGAATTAGCTCTGGGGCCATTCCATGTCAAAATGGCTTATCAAACTTGAGACATTCAACCATTTGGAATCTTTTTTTTTTTATATATAAAGGAAGTTCGGCAATAGCCTACTCTCCCGGAATTGAATTAAATAAAGAAAGAAAAGTACAAGAGAAGGGGACTAGTGCCAACGGGACCCCCCAAATCCCACAAAGCAAGGGAAGCTTTTACAGAGCTTAGATGGCATTACAAAGAAGGTTAATCACCCTCTCATCACCCTCATGAGGGGCCCACTTGGGTTTAAGCTTGTTATTGATCAAAAGGAGAATTTGATGATGCCTGAGGGGGGGGATTTCTTACAGTTAACAATCCTTTTGCCAAGGAGGAACAACGATTTCTCAATTGAACACTCCTTGGGGGATTCACTGAAGTTGAGAGTGCATCTTTCCCGCTAGATTTTCCATAGGACCTCCCCTCTGATGGCATTCTAGAGAGTCGCGGAACAGCCGATCACTTCTCCCAGCAGGGCTTGTTGCCAACTGAGAAGTTTCTGAAGTCTAATTTTCTTTCCAACCGTCTGCCAGAGTCTGATGGAGTTGGGGCAGGTAAAGAAGATGTGTGGAACATCTTCGATAGATCGGTAGCAGCGTTTGCACCAGGGAGGAATCCCACTCAGTTTGCTAGCATTAAGGTTGGTCCAGATTCCATGATGAAGAATTTTCCATAAGAGGACAGACTTTTTGATTTCTATGAGGGGGTGCTAGATAGCCATGAACTTCATGTCCCACCGAAGCCGCGTCCATGACAGGCACCACTTCTTGTTGAGGTTAACCTCATAGTTAATCGTTTCTTTGATGATCGGGATTTTTGATAGGCTATTCCCATTGTGCCATTTGAGACCAAGTGAGCTCGATGTGTCGTGTCCCATGAGAAGGCGAGTTTTGTGCCAATCCCAGGCGAGGCATCTGCTTTGCAAAGTGTTCCATTCTTCGTACGAAATGTTGACACAAGGGTCAATATCCTCGAAGTTGATCCAACGGTTGGAGTCATGTTTCCAGAGATGTTTCCATTTTTTGAAGCCTTTGTTCCATAACTTCTTGGCATTTTGAGTGTTCCAAGATTCCACCCTCCGGATGCCATGGATCGGAAACGAGATAGAGTCATTTTGTCTGATACCGGCAGCCCACTTCCAATCTTCACTAACTCTTCTGTAGCTTTGAGTTTATTCCAACTCTTCCATAGGGAGCACACGAGATTAGAGCCTTTCAGGAAGACGGGGATCGGGGAAAATAGCAAGGTCAAGATGTGGAGATTCTTCCAATTTGGGAAACCTATGAGAGCCAACTCATTCTTGTTTCTGAAGATCAACTTGGCCCACGAGGCCTCCCCATTGCACCAAGCCTTAATCATCCATTTGGCTGCCAGTTTGTTAGCCATGCACCCAATGTCAAGGATACCAAGTCCCCCACTATCTCTTTGGCTGGTGCAGATGGACCATTTGATTTTAGGCACCCCCCTTCTATTGTGATCACCCGTCCAAAGGAAGTTTCTACAAATACTATCCAGTTTGGATAGGTCTTGCTCTTTCGGTCTCCAACAAGAAAGGAAATAGATGGTAGAAGAAAGGAGGAACGTGTTGATAACCATAGCACGAACAACAAGATTGATTTGCATACCTCTCCAAAAGTTAATCTTGTTTTCGAGTTTGGCCAGCACCCAGTGCCATCGCTGTTCCATAGAGACGCCAAACCCCAAGGGGATCCCAAGAAGCTGAAAAATTTTGCCCTGTGGAATGATTTGACAGCCATGATCAATGAGAAGGCCGGGCTGAGACCCCACAATAGCTCTAAAGGCGGTCTTAGATTGGTTGATTATGGATCCAGAGGCTTCACAAAAAGTAGCAAGACACCTCCAGAACGTCTCTAGCCTGGTACTATCATTGTGAACAAACGCGTTCATATCATCGGTGAAAAGTCTCATGGTGATCTGACTGTGATTGTGAGGCAAACGGAGGCCTTTGATATTACCATCTTCCACCTGGTGTGCCACAAGCCTGCTAAGCCCCTCCGTGGCAATTACAAAGAGAAGGGGAGCCAATGGGCACCCTTTTCTGATAGATCTTCTAAGTTTGATCACCTTTGAAAGTTTGCCATTAATGTTAATTTGGGTCAAAGCGTTTTCGAGAAGGGTCGCGATCATCTTGGTGAATTTCTGACTACATCCAAGATCTTGGAGTGACTACAGGACATAGTCCCATTCCAGCCTATCATAGGCTTTATCAAAGTCGATCTTGAGGAAGACCACATCTTGTTTAGACTCATTTGCAAATTCAAGACCTTCCCAGATATCTATAATGGTTTCCAAAATTGACCTGCCTTTGATGAAACCTTTTTGGTCCTCGCTTAACCACGCTCTCAAGTGGCAAGAGATTCTGTTGGCAATGACTTTGGTGATGATCTTGTATCCTATTTGGAGCATCGTAATAGGACGCCAGTTCTCTATTCTGTTCTTTTCCCCTTTTTTGTGTATTAAATTGATAATGCCATTGTTGAGGCAAGAAGGAAGTGCGCCAAACTTGAGTGCCTCTTGCCAAACCAGACGAAGAGGGTTGGCAACCACCAACTTGAAGGATTTAAAGAACTCATTAGTGAGCCCGTCGGGTCTTGGGCTTTTACCAGAAGGGAGGGCATCAATGACCTCAATGATTTCTGCTTCAGAGATAGGGGCATGTAACAGAGAGCGAAGGTTGGGTGGAATCCTGTGGGGGGAAACCCTAGATATGGCTGCCATACAGTCCCTTCTATAGTGGGAGAGGGGGTTCGAGGTCCCCAGGAGTCTTGTGAAGTGCCCTTCAATAATCCCAAAATTTTCTTCATCCGTATTGCATACATTGCCATTTAAGTCTAGCAATAAGGGGATCAATTCTCTGTTATGTTTCCTTTTAAGGATACGGCACATATCTTTGGTGGGTTTGTCAGCTTTGCCAGCCCACCACTCCTTGAAGAAAATTTGCAAATTTTTCCTTTGAATTTCTTCCTCGTATCTCAGTAGCGCTCTGATTTTTCGAAGACCTTTCTGGGCTTGAGATTTTCCTTTGTTCACTTCCTCCTCGAGCCTCCAGAGTGTGTGATATAGAGCTTCTCTGCGAGCCCGCCGCACTGTCTCGAGCATCTTCTTGGCTCTAATGATGATCTGTTGTGACTTATCGACCGCTCTTCTCCAGCACTTGGCTGGGGACAAGCCGGAGGCGAACGCCTCCTTCCAGACATCAAAAATTTCTTGACGGATGGAGGGGAGAGAGAAGGCGGGCGCGCTGGCATGGAACCAAGGAGCCTTGCAGATCTTGGTGGAAGGTTGGAAAGTGATAACGATCGGGTAGTGATCAGAGATGGTGAGGTCAGTGCATTACGAGAGGGAAGGGTGGCCCCACTGATGAGTAAAACTTTGAGAGATGTAGCATCTATCAAGTCTAGCTTTCCTCAGGTCCTCGCCCGCTTGGAGATTTGACCAAGAAAAGCCACTCGAGTCTTTGAATTCGACCAAATCCAAGTGTAGTTTGGTTATGTCCCACGCTTCTTTCTCTCGACTATTGATGACCCTACCCTTGCCCATCCATCTGTCCATAGGGTCCTCCACCATGTTGAAGTCACCACAAATAAGCACGTTGTGGGGGAGCGAGTCCAAGGAGGCCCAAGTGTTCAGTCTCTCTAACTCTCCATTAGGGGCATACAGAGAAACTAAAGTAAAACAAAAGGGAGCACCAAAAGAAACAACAATCCATCGATGGCATTCATCTTCAAAGGTGTTCTCAAGCTTTTCAAACCAGAGTTGATTAATACCGATTACCGTTCCACCGGACCCCCGCTGGTGCGCCGTTGAAAACCAAACATGGGTCGAAGAGACATGTCTAAGCCGTTTCTGGAGGTCTTCTCCATCAATTCTAATCTCTTGAATACATATAAAATCTGGGTTTAGGCTAATGTCGTGGAGCCATGGACCAATGATTCATCTTTCTTTTTCGCTGGGATCGGATCCCGAATTAGCAATAGGTTCTTGTGGGGGTTTTCCAAGGTAACTCCATAGGTTGTTTTCCTTTGTGGGATGCCTCCTGCTCGGAAGAGCTGGGCACCTGTTTCGTCACCGTTTCCGGAATAGTCGATTCGATGATGGAACTTTCACTATCCATGTTATCTTCATTACTAGTAGTAAAGCCATCTTCTTTGCTTGTAGTGTATCCCTCCTGGGAGGTTTCATTATTATCTGGGATCTCTAGGGCTTTGTCGTTGGTGTCCTCCTCAAGTTGGTTCCCACTTGGGTAGTCGAAGTCATTGATCTCCTTTTCCAGATTGCAATATAGGTTTCTGGAGGGGGTAACTAACATGTTGTTTCGCTTAGAGGTCGTCGTAGGGCTTCTTTTTCTTCTTCTTCTGACTTCGATGAACTCGTCTGCATCAGCTTCTGGATTAAGGGGGTCCTTGACATTCTCATCCTTCGTCGAGTGAGTCAATGCCCCTTTGTTGTCTTGAGCGTTTCTGGGGGCTTCTTGATTTTGCTTGCTTTTTTGTTTCAAAGGGAAATCTTTAATCTTGTGACCTTGTTGGTCACACCGAAAGCACGCGTTGGGAAGGTTTTTGTAATTGATGTCTTGCTCCCATACATCCCCTTCGCCCAAGTCCACTTTGATCTTCGATGGAAGCGGCAAGCTGAGATCAGCCTCGACATAGATTTGTGGGTGCCATCGAGCGTTGAACGAGTGTCTTGCACCTTCATAAATGAGACCACCAATGTCCTCGCATGAGGCCAATGGCTTGCCGATGGGAAAAACAATGTCCCACACAAAGTTGTACAAGAAGTATGGCAGGTTAGGGAGCTCAACCCAGAGCGGGTACCGAAGCGATTTGGATTTGTGAGGAGTAAAGTCAGGGGACCATCTGAATAGGCACAAGGTTGCCCGGCCGAGTTTCCAGGTTCCGATGCTTAGTGCCCAAAACGCCATATCTTCATTTTCAAAGACTAGCAACATGTGGCTTGCCGGTAAGAACTGACACTTAAAAACAATTAGCCCCCGGGGGAACCACTCGTTGCGAAGCCACTGTCGCACGGTTTCGAGCAGGGGCCTAGGGCCAAACATTTGACCGACGAAGCAAACTTACTTGAGCTCCTCCTGAGTTGACAAAACTGTGGATCTACTGAGGGAGACCAAGGGGGGCTCAACACTCTCGGAGGCCCCAAGGGCGGCACAAGATCCCCCCTCCAACAGAGTGGCCAGGTTACCGGTCTCCCCCGGATGAGGGGCTAGGTTGCTTCTCACAAATGAGGGGGTCGCCAAACCCATGACAAAAGCCCGACAAAGCAGAAAATGGCTCACAAATTACTTGCTTTGGGAAGCTTTTCAACAGTTAAGAACTAGCATGAAAACCCACGAAGGCCCTTTTCCATCACAAATGATCACGAAACTGAGCTTTGAAAATCTTTGATACTCCTTTTAGCGCTTTTTTGTTGATCCTTGAATAAAAGGCTATAGACCTGAGAAAGAGCTCCAATCTTCGAGAGCTCATTTGAATGAACTTTCTCTCTTTTAACGATGAAGGACTTTGAAACTTAATTTGCCAAATCATAACACGTGAATGCTCAGCTTGCCCAATAGCGATGGGGCTTAATTCTTAAGTTAAACTGCGGAGAGAATTGGAGCCATCAAAGCGAGTGGACAAAGGATTCGATCCAGGAACAATAAGAGGTGTGCGGGCAACAACATCTCTTTTAAGTTAGATGACACATGTAACAAAAAGAGACGACAAGGCAACCACGAATGTTGAAGAGCCAGGGGCCACAACAGACCACCAGCCGAAGAAAAATTTCAATTGTGCATTGGACGCAGGAAGAATCCCAAACAACTGACAGGCCGAGCAAGTCGCAGCTTTTTGTGCTCATTAAATACACGCTTTCTAGCAAGGAACCGGAGTAACCGTACGATAGGCCATCCGTTCACAATACACAACCAGCCACGCTGCGCGATACACCGCCCGATGGGCGCAATAGACCAAAGACGATCGTGCTGAGTATCGCGATAGATGAGCCGGGAGTCGCGATAAACCAGCCAGGTATCGTGATAGACCAAAGAGCCAGTCCCGCGACGGACAGGCCCCCGGAACCACTTCAGCTGCTACCGCCTCCGACAGCCACCTGTAGAAGCAAACCTCCATCCTCCGCTCAAGCTCAAAGCAGGTGTCACATTTGAACGTAAAAACCTCCGTCAGCCACAGCACCACAACCCAGAGAGCTCCTATAGTGACCTCAGCACCAAACACAGCTCCTACAGCGACCTCAGCACCAACCACTGCTCCTACAGCGACCTCAGCACCAACCTCAGCACCTCGAGGCTCCATTCTCGTCGCCGAAGAGACTAGCTTCTTCTTCATAGATGGGACTGTCACCAGCACGCCGTCGCCGTCACCAGCACTGACTTCACACATACGTTGTCGTCGCCATCACGCATACGTCGTCACATCACGCATCCGCCCGTAAGCACCGATGACCCTAATCCGACTGTGATCTTTGTGAGTATGTGCAGACAATCAAAGATAATGGCCGCCATTTGGAATCTTAGAGAAATAAGAAATAAATGGTAATTTTTGTGGTTATTGAGATGTTAGAGTCAACATCTCCTTATGAAATGTTGCTTGGTAGACCATGATTTAGGAGTGCTAACGTCAAGCAAGATTGGGGCTTCAATGTGGTCGTTATAACAAAAGGTAAAACAAAGGTGACATTGCATGCAAGGAAGAATATTTTACTTAAGGAGAAACCTTTGGCGGCTCACATAATGAGTTTAGTAGAAGAAGTTGAAGATGATGAAGAAGAGTTTTTGAAAGCCAATCCTATAGTGGTTCCTATATTCAACATTGATGTCAAAGGCATATTGCAATAAGACAAAATTCCATGGAAGGCAACTGAGGAAGTTTTCCCAAGAAAAGAAATAGTAGGCAGAAAATTAGGGAAGCTATGTGAAGCGAAGGTAGAAATTTCGACTAAAAAAGCCAAGGAGCAAGAAGTAAAGGAAGTTAAAGACATGGAAGAAAAGACTTATGCTAAGAATTATGAAATGTCAAATAAAGTAAAAGAGGATGAGTTATAGGAGCTTAATTTAGGCATGGAAGCTGACCCAAAGATGGTGAAAGTTTGTATGCACTTAGAAGGACATTTTTTGGAAGATTTCGTAGAGCTTTTAGAGGCGTATATCGATGTATTTGCATGGGAATATTTGCACATGAAAGGCATAGATCTGGGCTACATCAACATTGGATTAGCTTAAGAGCGGATGTAGTATCAATAGCTCAACAAAGGTATAGAATGAATCCGAGCTTTGCAAAATAGGTTAAGGAATAGATAGATAAGTTGTTGCTGGTAGGATTCATTAAAGCAGTAAGCCAAGTAACGTGATTGTCACCAATAATTTTGGTGCCTAAGAAAAATGGCAAGTTAAGAATATGTGTAGATTACAAGAAACATAATGCAACAACTATAACAGATCCTTTTCCCATATCATTTTGTGATGCCGTGCAATGGTTGTGATGTCGTGCAATAGGGGATAAGTTGCCAGAGGATGTTGTGCACCAATCAATAAAGAATACAGGGTATGATGTACTAGGAATGAAGGAAAGGTTGCAGGAAATTTCCAAATTTTCAGTCTTGCAAGAGGAGAAATTAATCAGGTACGAACAGAAAAAAGTCTCTATTAACATGGAGGATTATCAATCTTTATAGAGGCAGGTTGAAACACTTTAGGAAGAATTGAATAAGAAGGCACAAATTTTAGAGAAATTTCAACAGAGCAAGATGCAACAAGTAATAGAGCTATCCAGAATAAAGCGGTCCATGCAAGAATTTGAAGAATGGCAGAGGTCTATACAAGAACAGATTCAAAAAGAGATGATGGATTTTTCAGCACTTAATGCTACTCTGCAGAACGAACAAGTGATTCTTCACTCTAGGATGCAGGTACTACAGGTGCTGGAGAAGCAGATGTTAGAAAACAAACATTTGGAGTTGGATGCTATATTAATGACAGGGTCGCATATAGGATTATTAAAGTAGCAGATGCATAAGTATGTTCAAGATATTTGGACTTTGTTTCATAGTCGTTGGGAGAGTATGTTCAAGATTCAGAATGAGCAAGTGCAGGCATGCTTTGTGTCAAAGTATGAAAAATATTTATTCCATATTATTGAAAAACAAGAGAAGAAAATTGAAGAACAAGCACAAATAATTAAAGAGTTACAGGAACAGTTGTTACAGAAGAATCTAGAAGAAAAGGTGGATATGATAATTGAAAAGCAACAATACATTATTGATAGAGACTTTCAAGGAAAGCAGGATTGTTCTAAGGAGGAATTCAATATGCTGCAGAGTCGAAAGGTTGAAGTAGAGGAAGTGACTATTTCTAAACAGTCAAAGGAAATTATTTTATATGATCAAGGGATTGCAAAATTCGAGTCTAATTTGTGACAAAATTACCCACCTGGCTATGCCAGGTGTTGAAGACAGGGAAATCTAGAAGATAAATGATTAATTTGAATTATGAAAGATTGTTAAACTTAGACATTATCTAGTTGGATGTCTATTTTTTTTGGTGAATAGGATTTTAATAGACGGTTATATCGAAGTTTGTGGGCATGTCATAAGAGGCGAAAAAAGTTATACCGAGAGCACGCACAGAAAGAAAAAAAAGAAGTGTTCGAAGAAATAAAGGGGTAGGGCTGCAGAAGCAAGAGTGCCGCACGTAATCAGGGGCAGCGTGATGCTTGTCCTAATGAAGAATGTAGCTCTGAAGCATATTTTTGTATCTACAACTTTAAAATCTCTGTAATTGAAAAAGTTTTGGCAGATGTTTCTTATATAATTTGTGCAATGCATGAGGGCTGATGAAGAAAGTATTCCGCACAGACATGTGTAGAACTTTAGCATGTGGATTTTCTATTGACGAAGACCAGTGTGAGTAGTTTGATCAATTTGGGCAATACTTGTGATGTGTTGAACTTTGAACCCTCAACAAAGGTATAGAATGAATCCGAGCTTTGCAAAATAGGTTAAGGAATAGATAGATAAGTTGTTGATGGTAGGATTCATTAAAGCAGTAAGCCAAGTAACGTGGTTGTCACCAATAATTGTGGTGCCTAAGAAAAATGGCAAGTTAAGAATATGTCTAGATTACAAGAAACTTAATGCAACAACTATAACACATCCTTTTCCCATATCATTT
Organism: Ceratopteris richardii; assembly: GCA_020310875.1. NCBI lineage: Eukaryota > Viridiplantae > Streptophyta > Polypodiopsida > Polypodiales > Pteridaceae > Ceratopteris > Ceratopteris richardii. The sequence goes on along the minus strand of CM035425.1, from coordinate 112,441,105 downwards.
TGTGATGCCGTGCTTGATGCAATGGCTGGTGATAAAATGTATAGTTTTCTTGATGGTTTCTTAGGGTATAATCAGATTAAGGCTATTGAAGAGGATCATCATAAAATAGATTTTATTACTGAATTTGGAGTCGGTTATGAGTTTTAGCCTAAAAAATGGACCATTGTCCTTCAATTATGTGGCGCATTGTGGAGGTGATCGCAATCCGGGTGGATCGGATCCGGTCGTGGCACACACAGGGTGTATGAAGCTAATGAATGTTGGATGGTTTAAGGACATGAAAGTGAAATTAATGTTGATTATGGAGAAGAGAGAGATGTTGAAATGATTATGGGAATGGGAAAGTAGGAGTGCAAGTTAGATTTATGAACATGAATGATAAGAATGAAAGAGAACCATACACACGAATCAAATTTGGAAGGAAGAATGGTCCATTGAAGGAGCTTCTTAAACACTTCCTAATTCTAATCCATATGCATAGTCTTCTTTGGATGATATGTATGCGTGACGTGAATAGATGGAATCCTTACACATAAACCAGTTTCGAAAGAAAGAATGGTCCAATAATATTGGAGCTTCTTATACACTTTCAGAAACTAATCAATATGTATGGGTATGTATGGATTATATGCATGCAAGTGAATTATGATGATAGAGATTACTCACAAGCTCAAAGAAACATCCTTACTGGTTCAACGCAATACTGCGGTGAAAAATTAATGATCTTTTTATACTTTTTTTTTTAATTCCTTTTTTTTTTTTTACATGGATATTCCTCTTTATGAATCGGCCTCATTGTTGTCATCTTCTTCAATGTCCTCATCCAAAATGTACTCATCATTATCACGTTTCTTGAATAGCTTTATCCTTTTACCTGCAATTAAAGTTTTTAGTGCAACACCATTTAATTCACAAAGAGCATACGTACCATTGTTGTTGACTTTCGATACAATGTATGGCCCAAACCACCGTTGAGTGAGCTTTTTGTGTGCATCATATTGAGAGTCAAATGTACTATCATAAATGAGCACCTAATCTCCTACTTCAATTGGCTTAGGACGCAATCGATGAGTTTTATCAAAATAATGCTTGTTCTTCATTCTAGATTCTCTTAATTTTTCAACGGCATCATCAAGTCTTAATTTACCTTGTTCTAACTGTTTAATGCGCAAACTCAAAAAGTCATCAGTAGACATGTTTTCAGACCAAGGCAAATTTGACCATGCGGAAATATGAGATTGAATTGGAAACAATGGTTTTTGACAGTACATAAGTTCAGTAGGCATATACCCAGTAGTACGTATGCATGTCATTCTATCTGCCCAAAGTGCAAAAGGTAAGAATCTAGGCCATTGTTTGATGTCACCGTTACATGCTTTAGATATGGCTTTCACAATAGGTGGATGCTCTCTCTCTATTTTACCATTGGCCTCTGGATTATATGCAGTAGTGAGAGAGAAACGAATACCATGACGCTCAAAGAACTCTTTAGCTTCTCTCGCATTTAACTCTCCACGATCGGCAACTACTTTCTCTATGTACCCAAAGCAAATTATGACATCTTCAAGCAAGAATTTGCAAACATTGTAAGTGGTCTTAGATCGTAGTGCACGTCCCTCTACATGATTAGTTAACTCTTCTCTTGCAAGTACAATGTAACGCATTTTGTCAATACCTTTAGGCATAGTTACAAGATCTACTACCCACTTGTAATGAATACAGGGTGGATAAGTAGGATGCAACGGATCTCTATGTTTGACTGATGAATGAAGTTGACAAGTAGAACATGTAGAAACATAGCTACTAATGTCAATATACATCCTAAGCCAATAATAGGTACTTTTAATTTTTTCATATGTTCCAAAAAATCCTTTATGACCTGCCCATAATGTCTCATGCATTTCCTTCATTACTTGCAATTGAAGACCTCTCTTTCCTAGGACTCGTTGTGGATTCTTAACCTTACCCTTAGCATGTCTCCAAAGATAACCATTACATAGGAAAAAGTTATAAGCTCGTTTCCTAATGTTACGGAATCTATTCGTAGTCCAGTTAGGTAATGGTTGTAGTGTACTCAGATACTTTCCTATGTCTCTCCATTCATTTTCGTACTCAGACTCATGAAATTGCACATACTCATATATATGTGGAACATAGTCAATTAAGTTCACATTCTTTATTAGATCACTTTCAAGATCATCATCAAATCTAGCTCTCGATAACATATCAGCAACTGAGTTTGACTTACCTGAAATATGAACGAACTCAAGATTTATGAACTTAATATATGAGATCCATCTAAGCATGGCTATATCAGAAGATGAACAATTGGCTATCATTCCAATGAGAGGCAAACAATCAGTCTCAACTTTGACATTTGCACCAATGAAATATTCTTTGTCTATTTTCAAAGCTATTACCATACCCCATAGTTCTCGTTTGATCTGTGGATATTTTCGTTGTGTTTCATGTAGAATTTTGGCACCAAACCTAATTGCATATCTATTCCCTTCACTATCGTCTTGACTTATGACCCAACCTATACCAATAGGACTAGTATCAAAAGTCAATATAATAGGTTTGTTAGCAGAATAGTCTACACGCTTAAGGATGGGAGCTTCAAGCAATAATTTCTTCAATTTACGCATAGCTTGAGTGTGTTTGTTAGTCCAAATAAATTTTCGTTTCTTCCTCAACAAGTCATAGAGACAATCATCAACATGAGCAAAGTGTGGGATCCAAATAACATAAAAGATGCAAGCACCAAGAAATCTACGTACCTCACTCACATTGTTACATGTTTCAGAAATCTTGCTAATGGCATCAACTTTTTATGGGTATGGCTTTCGACCATAATGGCCACATAAATGTCCAACAATAAGAACCTCGTTGACACCAAAAACAAATTTTTCTATGGAAAATGTGAGACCTACCTCTTCAAATCGTTGAAATATTCTTTCACAATCAGAGATATGGTCAAGAACAAATTTACGACATCCAGATGAATCTAAAGTAATGTCCTTTACACGTTCCTCACTCCCTTTAATTGGAATATCATCAATGAATGGCATAGTTATACGAGGGATAAAATCATGTAAGACCATATTCATAGCACTCATCATATGAGCCACAAAATTAGTCACTCCTTGAGGTAAAGTACACATTCGCACTAAGCCTAAAGGAGTTTTCATTGTGGTTATGTCGCGACTATCAATTGTTAATTGGAATTGGTCATATCCAGAATATAAATCACCCATTGAATAGATAGAATGTCTTGAAAATGATTCAGCAAACTCATCTACAATGGGTCTTGTTCCTACATTCCTTATGGTGACTTTATTGACTGGTTGAAGATCTTGAATAAAACGTAGTTTCCCATTCTTTTTAGGCACAGTGAACCATCGATTTGAGTAAGGTGCAAAAGATGGCTCTAAAATTCTCATGTTTATCTTCTCCTTAAGTAGTTTCATTAGCTCAGGTAAGTGAGCCTTTGGAACTGGTATAGGACGAAGATTCCATGGAATATGTGGAATAGTAAAGATTATCATGGGTGCAACTAGCTTAGGATCTACACAACCAATCTCATGAGGATACATAGTAAAGGCTTTTCCATGGCTACGTATGACTCCCTCAAATTTATCTCTCTCTGCTGGCAAAAGAAAGTCATCATCTCTACCAATTTTCACCTGTTTGATTGTCTCATCCGTGAATGTATGTCCTATGTTTTTCTTATCCCGAAGAATTGGATCATTTTTCACATCAATAATTTTTTCATTACTTCCTTGAGGTAATGATTGAGCTATGGGTTTGATTTTTTTGTCTATAGTTTTGTACTTTGTTTCAACTAAGGCATCATGTGTTTGGTTAAATTTTGAGCACTTGTCAACATTGAGAGCATACTCTTGGATTAGAGCATACTCATCAAGGGAAGAAAGAAGAATAATATGGGAATTAGAATTTTGTTGAAGACATAACTCTAACTCCTCAAGGGTAGAGAAACAATGAGATGTTTCAATCAAATGTTCTCATCATGTTCCATGATTTTGTTGTTTTTATAATTTTTTTGGGTTTTTTGGATAAAAGACTTGGACAATTGACTCTTATGAAGAAAATCTAATCTAGAATGTGGAAAACAAAGTCACAAACTATTGTACAGGTTGGTTGGCTGCGAGATGTCAAACCAATATCCACTGTTGTCCCGCTCAACAATGGATTCTATCCGAAATTTTGATCATATGTAGCTCCAAACATGAATCGAGGTGCACAATCACTACAAGCATGCTCATGACCCTGAGTAACAATAGGTTTCTTTCTAATTGACAATCGATTCCTAGGATGATTCACTCCTACTCTCATGACTTGAAGTGATTGCATTCCATCCTTAGACTTGAATCTAGCATAGGTAGACCCATCATCCATGGATTTAGTTTCCATACGACTCTCACAAATAAAGGGTTGACCTAAGAGAACCTCATAGGAGCAATTATCTTGAATAAAAAAGTAAAACTCTTCTGTGATTCCTCCTATGGATATGGGCACACTAGCACAAGCTCCATACAGGGTACCTACACCATTATCTGCAGTTCTCATACGCCATCCACAATCTTTATCTATGGGCCATCAAAACTTATCATAGACTTCTCTTGAAATCACATTGATTTTAGAGCCGGAATCTACTAATGCATTTACAGTGATAGTGTTCTTATCATTTCCTATTTTAACATGCATCTCTGATGTACCTTAGACCAAAATGTTCTTTTAAAGTGACTTTTAGGATTGTTTTCATGATTTTCATGGTCAGGTTGAATAGGTCCTAAGAAATTTTTATTAACATTTACTTCATCATCATCAAAGTCCTCTTCATCAGATTCATCAAAGTTTAAGGCTTCATTCATAGGTTGATCTTGATCTAGAGAATCTTGCATCTCAGTATCTAGATTAAGCGGAAACCTCTTCCTTTTAATTAGGCCGATAAAGTTATCTTTAAAAACAGGCTTTGCAATAGAGAAAACTTATTGTAAAGACATAGTCACTTGACTCTTAAGAAAAATGTAATCTAAAATCTCCATAGGATCTATTTTTCTTTCAATTTCTGAAATCAAGATGGCTCTAGGTGTTCTCTTTGGTTTCTTTTGTTTTTGCTCAGGGTCCTGTTTTTGTTCATGTTCTCGTGTTTGGTCTTCAGTTTGTTTTGATTGTTCTTGTTTATCTAAAGGCTTTGGTTCTGTTTTTCTTTGCTTTATCTTCTTCCCTTTTTGTTTCTCCTCTTGTTTTTGTTCATTGGGTTCTGATTCTTGTTTTTTATCTTTGGATTGTGATGTTTCTCCTTGCTCTATGATTGTTTCTATTCCCTCTGAGGTTTGTTTTCGAGTCACTCTTCTTTCACTAGGCTCAGCTTCATCTCTTTTTCGTTTTTCTTCTACATTGGATATGTGAGAAATAAGAGATTGATCTTCTATCGGTGACTCCCAAGCCGTTATTCTCCTAATCTCATCTCGTGCTCTTACTAAAGCCTCTATGGAAAAATCACCTTCCTTTGTGGGTTTACTTGATTCTACTTGTTGTTCATCAAGAGCTTCTAGTTTCACTCCTCTAGTTCCTACGTCCATTATGGTTATATTTTCATAATGTTTTTTCATTCCTTCCTTACCATAATTTCCTTGCAAAGGTAGCCTAGATCGATAGTCACAGATTTTCTTGTCTATGTCTATTACTAGTCGTTGCTCCTTAGCAGCCTTCAATAGTTCACAATCTCTCAAAAAGTGCTCTAACGAATCACACCAAGGACACCTACCAGGGCCACGCACAAAAGGATTTTGATTTTGAGGATTTTGATTAACTTATGGTGGGAAATTTTGAAATTGAGGATTTTGTTGATAAGGTATTGCTTGAACACGATAATTAGGATTTTGAAAAGGCAATTGATGTATTTGAGGAGCTTGGGGAGCAACATGTGGTACTTGAGGTGCAAGAGGAGCTTCCATATTATACGGTTGATGATTTTGAAAATTTTGATTTTGAGGATTTTGAAAAGCTATTTGTGAAGCTTGAGGATACATGTTTTGATACATTTGAGGATTTTGCACATGAGGATGAGGATTTTGCATTGAAGGATTATGCATTGGAGGAACTTGATATGCTTGAGTAGGAGCTACTTGTGGATTTTGATTGGTAGCTATAACATGTTGATTAGGCTCTTGAAAAGACATTGGGCTCATTTGATTTTGGAAAGTTTTGGTGTAATTAGATTGTAAAGCATCTATTGTCTTAGCCAAATCGGATTGTGTAGCAATAAGACTTTCCATTTGCTTAGTGAGAATTTCCACTTGAGATTGTTCAACTATACTTTTATTTGGCTCTACTTTAAAACCTTGAGTAGGCTCCATCATTTAAGAAATAGGAGTAGAGTCAAAAAGCATAGTATGGGATTGTTCTCTAACTTGCTCCTTAGTTTGTGGAAGGCTAGCTTGAGGAAGACTAGTTTGCTCATAAAGCATGGATTGTCTTTGATGTCTATGGGCTACAACCTCTACTACTTTACGCACTTTTTCCAATTGTCAGTAAGACCATAGCGCTTATCCGGCTCTTCTAATCGCCGTTCAACTTCCCTACGAGTTTCAGGATGAAGAAGCTTAAGAAAATTGATCACAAGATCAGGTTCCAAAGTTATCTTATCCTCATTAGGAAGTTGTTCATAGCGTCTAATATACTCATTTTGTAAGTGAGTAATAGAGCTACTAGGCTTTGGGGAATTGACCCATCGTAAGAATCCATCCCGATTATGTTGGCTATAATCTTCAAGATAGAATTCTTTGAGCATCTCCTTTCTAAAACCACTCCAAGGAAGAGTATCATATTGAGTGACACGGTTTATGATAGAGCTATCAACAATTCGTTCAAAGAATGATATCGAAAGATCTTCAGGAAGACCAAAAGTCATAGCTTGCTCTTCAAACAAATCTAAGTAGCTTGTGATGTTGATGCCATTGAATTTTCCCTTCTCTCTCAACATAGAAGAGACTATTCTTTGGCCTTGTTTCTCAACAATAAGGGATTTGAATCCTTCCTCCATCTTATGTGAATAAGTAAGTGATGCACGATGCTCTAGATCTCTCACAAATGCGTTTACTTCACGACGAAGATGTGCACAATACTGTGAGAAATCTAGTGCAACACTCAAGACTGATGATGATGATATGATGAGGATGAAAAATATGAAACAAAGGATATGGATCACAACCTCCCAACAAGATCAGAAGCAAATGCCACGAAGCATTTCACGTCGGGTTCAAATGTGGAGGTGATCGCAATCCGGGTGGATCGGGTCCGGTCGTGGCACACAGGGTGTATGAAGCTAATGAATGTTGGAAGGTTTAAGGACATGAAAGTGAAATTAATGTTGAGTATGGAGAAGAGAGAGATGTTGAAATGATTATGGGAATGGGAATGTAGGAGTGCAAGTTAGATTTATGAACATGAATGATAAGAATGAAAGAGAACCATACATACAAATCAAATTTGGAAGGAAGAATGGTCCATTGAAGGAGCTTCTTAAACACTTCCTAATTCTAATCCATATGCATAGTCTTCTTTGGATGATATGTATGCATGACGTGAATAGATGGAATCCTTACACATAAATCAGTTTCGAAAGGAAGAATGGTCGAATATTGGAGCTTCTTATACACTTTCAGAAACTAATCAATATGTATGGGTATGTATGGATGCATGCAAGTGAATTATGATCAAAGAAACATCCTCTCTGGTTCAACGCAATACTGCGAAGCCTTCTCACACATAGAAGAAATAGAAGACATGTAAAAATACTTAAGAGACTGAGAGACGAGACAAGAGACAAGTGACAAGTGACATGAATTAAAAGGATTTGAATTAAGATACATGTAGAAGAGCGTCGTGGTACGTCAAGCTAGGCAGTCTACTGATCAAAGGTGGTTCCGACCCTCAAACCATGACAGTTCAACCGAATGTCACACGTAAGAAGGTGAGTTCCACTTCAGTGACCCTATGTATGTCTAGGCTCGTAACGTCTAACTAAAGAAGTCTAAGACTCATTAAAACCAGCTCTAACTCACTCACACGCTCCACCGAGGGTGAGTTAAGATAGAGATGCTGATTTCAAGAGCCTATCCTAGATTGGAGTTCTAAATTAAATTTGAAACTAGATACTATACTCATACTAGCCCACCTTGGATCCTCACTCGCTCAACCAAGGGTGATCGTCTCAAGGAAACCATAAGCTAGCATGAGCCCTATGGATGCCTAACAATGATTCTCTAGGAGTTTGGAGGGGGGGTTTATATAGTTTTTTGAATGGATTTGTGCCCTTGGATCTAGAGAAATCAACTCTCAACTCTAGGATCACTACTTTCGATTACAACCATTTGATTAATCAAATCAATGGCTTGGAATTGTTCTTTTTATCAAATATAGTGTAAAGGAGTGAAATTTAGGCGCCTTCATTCTCCACCATTGGATCTGGGGATGATCTGGACCGTCGGATTAGTGCTGACATCAGTTTGGATAAGATAAGCCACTATTTTTGGAGAAAAGCTGCATTATTGATCTTTGATTGTCAAAAAAATCTTCTTTTATGGAAAAATTCGTGGATCCTCCTTGCTTTAAGCATAAGTGCATCTCCACCCTTGAATATGAGCTCATCTTGATCGTACAACATGGCTCAATCAACTTTCGCCATGTGGTGGCCCTTCAACCCTTCAATTTGCTTAAACTAGAAAACTGCAGTGATCTTGAAAACTCGACTTTGTACTCTTTGACCCTCCAAATAGGCTTTGATGAAGATGAAACTTTGTAGGACTATGTTTCCAAAGATCTCCTTCAGGAATATGCAGAAAAAACTCCCATCTGAATCTCCCTTGTACAAGTTTGACTACATTTGGAAGCTTGCAAGGTGGCATTAAGGTGTCTAGGAAGCTCTGATAGCCTTGAAAATTTGTACAAATATGTAGCCACATATGATCTTTATACATGCCAAACCATATGGCTAACATAAATTTCTATACAAGAATTTGTAGGGTCAAACTAGAAAAATTATATTTTTTACAAAATGAACATAGCGTATCAATCTGCTACAAAATCCATTTTCTGCTGAAATTTGGGCTATAGACTGCCTTTGACAATCTTTACAAGTATATGAATTTTCATCTAATTTGGTGACAATGAATTTTTTGCCTAAATTTCCAAGCTTTGACCAACTTTGACCGCTACCATGGACTTTCTTGATTTCTTTGAAAATTTGTATGTGAGCTTCCTTTGACATCCTTGATGCATCCTGGACTTCTCGGGGAATTCCGGCTACCTTCACCAAATATGTTTTTTGTAGGCCTTCACAAGTGAGAGAGGAGAGAAAATCTCGACGACAGCGTAAAGTATTTGAGCCTTATTTAGAAGACTTCATGAGAGTTTTTATGGATGATTTTCTTGTCTTTGGTAAGCTCAGACAATCAATCTAGTAGAAGAAGTTGAAGATGATGAAGAGGAGGATTTTTTGAACTCTTAATCCACTTACATAGGGGCACATAAAGGGGATGGGGTCCTAATTAAAAGGATGAACGTGCGTATGATGTTTCACAAAGCCAAGAGTGGTCCTCCTCGAGGAGCTCTTGGTGGTGGGAGGCGGGGAGCCTGTACAAGGGCTAAAATTGCTCTGAAATTTAGGCCCTTGAGCCGGTTGTGCCAAACGAGAAGCTGACATGTTGGATGAGTGGTTCAGGTCATCCGATCGTTAACAGTGGCTGTTTATATAACTAATTACCACCTTTCAAGATTGATTCTCATGCAATCCATGTGCCCCTTATTTCAACCATGAGGAGTTAGTTGACCACCATAATTATGGGGATGAAAGTGATCAAAGGATGTTCTAACGTGGCTATGATGTTTCACAGAGCCAAGAGTGGTCCTGCGCAAGGAGCTCTTGGTGGTGGGAGGTGGGGAGCCCGTACAAGGCCTAAAATTGGTGTGAAATTTAGGCCCTGGAGCCGGTTGTGCCAAGCGAGAAGCTGACATGTTCGACGAGTGGTTCAGGTAATCCGATCATTAAAAGTGGCTGTTTATATAATTAATTACCACCTTTCCAGATCGATTTTCATGCAATCCATGTGCCCCTTATTTCAACCATGAGGAGTTCGTTGACCATCATAATTATGGGGATGAAAGTGATCAAAGGATGTTCCAACGTGGCTATGATGTTTCACAGAGCCAAGAGTGGTCCTCCTTGAGGAGCTCTTGGTGGTGGGAGGCGGGGAGCCCATACAAGGGCTAAAATTGCTGTGAAATTTAGGCCCTTGAGCTGGTTGTGCCAAGCGAGAAGCTGACATTGCATTCGGAACGTGCCAAAACCCTAAGATTGAATGTCTATTTGCATGATTTCGATACCCAGAGGTCTTGATAAGCCTCTTTGTATTGATTTCGAGACACGATCGATGCAAGCGATTAGGCCCATCCAAGATTTCTAGATGAGCCTAATCGCTTGCATTGGTCGTGTCCTAGATTCATGCACAAATAGGCTCATCAAGACCTCTTGATATCAGAATCATGCAAATAGACAGTCAATCTTAGGGTTTTGCATGTTTTGGATGCAATGGTAGCATTAGTTTCTTGAAATTATGAGCCAATAGCAAGATAGGAAACTTCACGACCGATGCAAGGGAAATAAGCTAGTCAAAGGTGGGTCAAACGCGTGTAATCGCTTGTATCAATCGTATCGGGTATGAAGCACAAGTATGCATGGGTGATGAAGAGAGAAATTCTATGAACATTGAAAATGTGAAATGGTGAAGGGGACTCGTATTTATAGTCGAGGAGGACGGGGTAACGCTCACATGACGTGGACCAATAAGCGAGTCACTACAACATATGAGGGGCATACCAACGCTGCATATACCGAGGGTCATAGTCGACATCAGTATGGGCCTCAAAAAATGTGACTTGGAGATACTGATGGTCAAGTAACCGTCAGTATGACTGTTTTAAACGGATCATCGGTGTGGCCTGCACCCGCCGGTATGTGCGTCGGTATATGCGTCATTATAGGCATCGGTATGAGCGTCGATATAAGCGTCGGTAATTTGCTGTGAACTACTGACGCCCATACCGGCACCCATACCGGCGACGAGATTTAAACATACCGCGAACCCGAGAGCAAAACTTCACATTTTTGCACGTGTTTGAATACTGTTGGTCTTCTGTCGAACTTGTACGTGCGAACCAAATTGCAACCTGCATTGTCTTGTGCACACACACACAAAGATCTCTCTCTCTACACACACACACAATCTCTCTCGGTTTAGATCTCACATCTTGGTAAGTGCTGTGCATACTGTTAGCATTTGTGTGTCTCTATGCTTTAGGTTTTTATAATTTCTCTTTTCTTCGATTTTGTAGAAGCTCTTTGGCGTCGATTGTTTGGAATTGGACGATAGACGACATACATCACGCTTTGACGACAACGATCCAAAAGAGGGGCATACTTGTAAGTGATTGTCTTATTCTCGATTGATAGAGAGAGAAGGAGAGAGAGAGAGAGAGAGAGAGAGAGAGAGAGAGAGAGAGAGAGAGAGAGAGAGAGAGAGAGAGAGAGAGAGAGAGAGAGAGAGAGAGAGAGAGAGAGAGAGAGAGAGAGAGAGAGAGAGAGAGAGAGAGAGAGAGAGTGAGAGATAATGAATAATGAAAGAAAGGAAGATAGAGATAGGAAAATAGAGCATACACGCACACACATACACACACATTTACACACATACATGTACACACATGCATACATACACACATACATGTACACACATGCATACACACACACATACATGTACACACATGCATGCTTACATACACACACCTATACACACATGCATGCTTATATACACACACACATATACACACATGCATGCATACACACACATACAAATTTACACACATGCATACATACACACACATGCATACACACATACATACACACACATATATACACATATGCATACATACACATACACACACACATATACACACATACATACACACACACATATATACACACATATACATACATGCATGCATACATACACACACATATACACACATGCATGCATACACACATATACACATATACACACATGCATACATACACACACATGCATACACACATACATACACACACATATATACACATATGCATACATACACATACACACACACATATACACACATACATATATATACACATATACATTCACACACACATATACACACATGCATGTATACATACACACATACACATACACACACATGTATACACATGCATACAGATACACACACATGCATGCATACATACACACGTACACACACATGCACACACATGCATGCCTACATACACACACATACACACACATACACATACACACACATGTATACACATGCATACATACACATGCATACATACACACGCACACATGTACACATGCATACATACACACAAATATATATACACATGTATACATACACACATTTAATCCTATTTTTATTTTGAAGTTTTTTTTTTACATCAAATATATAAAAATAGGATTAGGGTTTTTACGCTATTTACACATACATACACATATATAATATATATATACATGTATATAGACATGTATACAGAAATATACATATTTTAGGTCTAGATATTTAAGATTAGGTTTTTAGGGTTTAGGCATACATATCACTCAATTATATTTATATTAAGGAAAAATATAGAGAAAAATAAGAAAAAAAATCTGAATATATAAATCAGTATATATATAAAATATGATTAGGGTTTGAGGATTAGGGGTTTAGATTTTGATAGGTGTTTAAGTATTTAGGTTTTAGTATTTCAGATTTAAGTCTAAGTCTTTCTGATTAGGGTTTTAGGGTTTTAATACATAGATAACATATATACACAAACACACATATACATATAATACATACATACATGTAGATACACATGCATACAAAAATATACATATTTTAGATTTAAATCTTTAAGATTAGGGTTTTAAGGTTTTAACACCTACATAACATATATGCACACACATACACATGCACATATAATACATATATACATGTATATACACATGTATACATAAATATACATATTTTAGGTCTAGATCTTTAAGATTAGGGTTTTAGGGTTTAGACATACATATCACTCAATTATAGTTATATTAAGAAAAAATATAGAGAAAAATAAGAAAAAAAATATGAATATATAAATAAATATATATATAAAATATGATTAGGGTTTTAGGATTAGGGGTTTAGATTTTGATAGGTATTTAAATATTTAGGTTTTAGTATTTCAGATTTAAGTCTAAATCTTTAAAATTAGGGTATACACACATACACATATATATGTACATACATGTAGATACACATGCATACAAAAATATACATATTTTATATTTAAATCTTTAAGATTAGGGTTTTAGGGTTTTAACACCTACATAAAATATATGCACACATACACATGCACATATAATACATATATACATGTATATACACATGTATACAAAAATATACATATTTTAGGTCTAGATCTTTAAGATTAGGGTTTTAGGGTTTAGACATACATATCACTCAATTATATTTATATTAAGGAAAAATATAGAGAAAAATAAGAAAGAAAATCTGAATATATAAATAAATATATATATATAATATGATTAGGGTTTTTAGGATTATGGGTTTAGATTCTTATTGGTGGTTAAGTATTTAGGTTTTAGTATTTCAGATTTAAGTCTAAATCTTTAAAATTAGTGTTTTAGGGTTTTAACACCTACATAACATATATACACACATACACATACACATATAATACATATATACATGTAGATACACATGCATACAAAAATATACATATTTTAGATCTAGAATTTTAAGATTAGGGTTTTAATTAAATATATATAATTAAATATATAAAATTAAGTATATAAAAATAGGACTACATACTGAAAAAATCTGAATATATAAATAAATATATATATAAAATAAGATAATTATATACATAAATAAATATAAAAAGAACTATTATTTAAATAATTTAATTAAATATATAAAATTAAATATATAATAATATGATTACGTAATGAAAAAATCTGAATATATAAATAAATATATATATAAAATAGGATAATTATATAAATAAATAAATATAAAAAGAACTAATGTTTTAAAAATTTTAATTAAATATTTATAATTAAATATATAAAAATAGGATTAAGTAAGGAAGAAATTTGAATATATATATAATGTATATATATATATATATATATAAGGTAGGATAATTATATAGATAATAAAAAATGATAAGAACTAGTATTTTAAATAAATAAATGAAAATATATATGATTAAATATATAAAAATAGATTTAAATTTAATCATTTTAAATAGAGTGAATATATATACAATACACAAACACACATACTTATACACCTATCTATATGCACATATATATACATATACACATATATATACACATGCATATATATATATATATATATATATATATATATATATATATATATATATATATATATATATATATATATATATATATATATATATATATATATATATATATATATATATTATATACATATATATACACATGTTTTAGGTGTAGGTCATTTGGATTAGGGTTTTAGGGTTTTAACACCTACATAACATATATACACACATACACATACACATATAATACATATATACATGTATATACACATGTGTATATAAATATACAGAATTTAGGATTAGATCTTTAAAATTAGGATTTTAGGGTTTAGGCATACATATAACTCAATTAAGAGGAAAAAAATCTAAATATATAGATAAAATAAGATAACTATATAGATTAGGGTTTTAAAATTAGGGTTTTAAGTTTTTTTAGGTATTTAAGTATTTAGGTTTAGTATTTCATATTTAAGTCTTTAAGAGTTAGATTTTTAGGTTTAATAAAAAAACAAGTGTTCTAAAATGTCCATATTGTAGCAGATGGCTTCTTTGGATCCTGAAGAGAGAATAGCATGTCCTTGCACACAGTGCAAGTATCAAATTTATCGGAAACGACGGATTTGTACTGCACATGTTAGAGAGCATGGATCCTTTGATAGGAGTCGACTAGAAAACCTACGTTATCATTCGCATGGTCCCCCATGTGAGCAGATGGACCCAAACGACATTGCACCAGTAACCTCTTGTGGAAAAAAGAGAGCAAAAAAGGACTTAGACGTACAAGCAAGCACTAATAATATTACACAGAATGAGCATATGGAAGAGATGCTTGAAGCATTTTATGAGATGGACGAAGATCATGATGGTGAAGAAGGTGTCGAGATGGACACAACAGAAATTCCACGATCAAAAGTTGATGAAGAATATGAAAACATGCGAAGATTAGCTCGTTTACCGCTTTACAATGGAGCAAAGATATCTGTACTACGTGCTTCACTCGCGATGCTCAATCTGCAATCCATTTATGGATGGTCAGATAGTAGTGTCATTGAATTGTTCAGGTAAGTGGAGAACAAATTGGCTTTCATTGTTGTATCACAATAACTTCAGTTACTAATATCATTTTAATTGCTTATTGCAGGCTTCTTGAAGATCAATTTTTGCCAGAGGGCAATGACATGCCTCCAACATGTGGAGATGCGAGAAAACTTTTACAATCCATTGGAATGGATTGTACTAAAATTCATGCTTATCCGAATGATTGCATTCTCTTTCGGAATGAGTATGAGCATCTCCATGTATGTCCAAAGTGTGGAGCAAATAGATTTAGAGAAGCCGTTGTAGGCGAAGCAATCCCCGCAAAGGTTCTTCGCCACTTTCCTATCATTCCACGAATTAAGAACATGTTTAGATGCAAATCTATAGCTGAGTTAATGTCATGGCATACAAAGAGCAGGTCTATAGATAATGTAATGCGAGTGCCAGCTGACTCTGATGCTTGGAAGCACATAGATAGTAAGTGGCCAGAGTTTGCTAGTGAGCCTCGGTCCATACCTCTACGCCTAGCTATAGATAGAGTGAATCCATTTGGATTACGTAGTTCTTCATGGAGCACATGGCCTGTATGTTTGGTCAATTATAATATCCCACCATAGTTGGCCACAAAGAAAGGTCATTTATTATTAGCTGCTCTTATTGTACCAGGTAAGTATAAGGTAAAAAACATGGATGTATATCTTGCACCACTTGTGGAAGAAGTGTGCATTTTATGGGATGGGATTACTGTGCGTGACATGTCTCAACCTATAAGAAAACGAGACGTGCAAGTGCAATGCATACTTATATGGACGATGCATGATTGGCCTGGTTATGGTGATTGTTCAGGTTTATCGATTTCGGGTTACCATGCTTGTCTTTTATGCGGACCACGACTCGAAGCACGCTATTCCAAAGCACTACGTAAAACTGTCTATGAAGGACATCATCGATATTTGCATGATGGAAATGTTTTATGTGAAGGACAAATTGGTCAACAAGCCAATACCAAATGAAAGTTAGCGATTGGAAACAACTGTGGGATTCAAAAAATCCAGTTGCTGGCATAAAAGGGTTGTCCATTTTTCATGAACTCCCTTATTGGAGTGAATTGGTGATCAATCATTTGGTAGACCCGATGCATATTTTTAAGAATATGGGAGAGATGCTTTGGAAAACTTTGATCGAAAAGAAAGAAAGCAAAGCACAAAGGGAGGACTTAGAAGAGCGAGGTCGTATGCGAGAGTTGTGGGCAATTACTAAGCCCAACGGAACAGTATCGTTACCAAGAGCTCCTTGGGTGCTTTGCAGGATGGAAGAGCAACAAGTGAAGAAAACAATTTCAGAGTTTCGTACACCTACTGGATGCATGAGGTGTCTAAAGATTGCTTTCACATGAAATGATGATCTTGCAGGACTCAAGTCTCATGATTGGCACAAGTTTTTACTGTTTGTGCTCCCTGTAGCCCTAAAAGATTGTCTTTCAAAGGATGTACGAAAAACCATTTATAAGATTAGTTCTTTAGTATGGTGGATATCTTCTAAAGAGATAAATAGAGATAGCATAGAGAGTGCAAAACTCAATGCTATCGAGGCTCTTTGTATGGTAGAAAAATACTTTCCCATAAGTATTCTCACTATTCAACTTCATTTACTGGTTCATGTGGTAGATGAAGTTGCAATAGCAGGAACTGTCCATAGTCGATGGACGTTCTTCTTAGAGCACTTTATGAAGACATTAAAAGGGTTTGTTTGACAGAGAGCACGTCTAGAGGGTAGCATGGCAGAGGGATGGCTTGTACAAGAATCTCTTGTATTCATAACTGAGTTTCTACGTATATCGGATCCCGAAATGCCTCGCTTATGGAGTGATGATGAAGGTGTTCGTCTTGTAGGCGATGAACCACAAGGTAAAGGATTGCAAAGAAAATGGATGCAGCTTTCAGAGAGAAGGCAATAAAGTTTTGCATAGTTAACTCTGCGCCTATGCAAAAGTGGTTAGAAAGGTATGAACTTGCCAAGGAAACTAACACAAAGGAAAGAGCTTAGTTTCGAAGAAATTGTTCCACTCGATTTTCACCTCTTCCTGAAAATCTTTGACCTCTCCCACCTTTTCCAATGAGCAGATGGCTAGATACAGGTGTTTCATAAGCAAAGGCAGTAGGTGAAGATATCTCTGAAGAAGAAGAAGAACTCCCAAAAGGATGTGATTAGGAGTATATTAAATACGGTGCACTATGGTCTCATGGGCGACACTTTCGAATCGCACGAATAGATCAAAATAGGTCTACTTTTGATAGTGGAGTGACGGTGAATTTTTTGTAAAAAAGTAGAGCGAGTGCAAGAGATGATAATGCTCTAGAAGGTGAGTTAGATTATTGTGGTGTGATTCAAGACATCTTGAAACTATCTTTCAGATAGTTTGATTACTTTGTTTTTGATGTGAAATGGTTCAAAGTAGTCACCTCTGGAAGAAACACAACAGTGAGATGGGATAAGAGCAGTTTGCTTCAAATAGACTCCACAAGATTATGGACAGAAGAAAGGGATACATTTGTACTTCCCGAACACTGTGAGCAAGTTGTTTTTATGCCAGATTCAAAAGACCCAGAGTGGCTATTTGTTTTACAAGTCACTCCACGTAGTAGACAAATTTCTGAAAACATAGATGTAGAAGAGAGTCCATCTCTAGTGGACTCAGAGATTCATTCGATAGTCGAGGAGGAAGAGATCATTGTTCGAGAAGAAGAGGTCATTGAAGAAGAGGTCATTGTTCAAGAAGACGAAGCAATAGATGATGATCAGGAGGAAACCAGCATAGCAAGCGATTTAGAAGCCATCCACATAGAGATGGATAATCTTGGTGCCTCGGATCTTCAAGAGGATGCTAGAATAGAGGACTTTTGAATAAAACACTTGTACGTACTAATTTTTGTTTTTTTGTTTTGTTTACTCTCTATATTACTTTTCTTATCGCATGCTAATTATTTGAGTTCTTTTATTATAGAGCACGATGGGAGACAGTCCTCCAGTCACTCCACATTCCATGACAGAGGAGCAGTTTTTGGAGTTCATCTCTTAGGTTCCTTCTACGTATATGGCCGATGCATCACAGTATTGGATCGCTCATGGTAGCACTCCTCCTGGCCTCACTCCTCGCGGCCTTACTCCTGCCGGCCTCACTCCCGCTAGCCTCACTCCCGCCGCTGTCACTCCTGCCGGTGTCACTCCTGCAGGTGGTGCTACTCCCGTAGGAGCTATGTCTCCTAGCTTTGTGATTCCACCACGACCATCTTTGCATCCATCTCCTACTGGGTCTACTAGTAGACATGCGCGTTCGACACCTCAGCACGATACAGGTTCTGGCCTGTCTCGTAGATCGAGGTCACACTCTGGAGTAGGAGGTTCTAGGAGTGGATCTACAGGTAGGTGTGGAGGCGGAGGAGGCGGTTGTTGTGGAGGCAGTGCGACGGACGTTGTGTCGCTCGCTTCTACTCCTAGGACGAGTACCTTAGATGTAGGTACGCCATGCAATACACCACGTGGAACACCACGTACACCTTGGGGTGCTCATGACCATGATGACTCCAAGGTGTATAGTATCCGAGATGGAGCTCCGATGATGGATGCGGCTCGCAAAGCAATGCGTGCACGCATATGACAGCTTTGCTCCATCTAGTTTGGACACTCCATCATGTTGAAATGGAGTGAACAGGATAAAAATCGGAAGAAATTATATCACACAGACGATTTACCAGGAGTTTCGACCAGCCGATGGACAATCTATTTTCAGTTCAGAGTGGATTCTGCACACCGCATGTGAGGTCATGTCCCATCGACAATCCGAGGCACGTGATGCATTCAGAGAAGGCTTACCAAAGCCTGTATGGTTAGATGCTGAGGAGTGGGACATGATTCGTGACGAGCAGCAGTAGACTCCTGATCAATATTGCCAACAGCGAAATGCGGCAGCCACATGCTTAGATATGATTGGACCATCACATTTGGGCAGCAGCAGATATGACATGATGCGTCATGAGTTTGTAAGTACCATTTCATTTATTGAATTTATTTGTGTTAAATTTCTCATCTATGTTTCCCTAATCTTTTTATATTTGTTTCAGGAGCTCGCAATGGGTCGTCCTCCAACACGAACGGAGGAATCTTACGAATATAGTCATGGGTTGACTACACCATTGCACGACTTGGAGGGACGCGGTGCGGTAGTTTCATGGGAGCATTTGCGATGAGGTAATTAATTTATAAACTTGGTCTTTACTTGTTGTTTGTAATTTTCATGTGAATTTATCTCATTCCATTAATTTTCTTTGTTGCAGGACTGTTGATATGGAACATTCTTTGCATGTGTATGGTAGTGGAAGACCAATATTTTGTATTTGATTTTCATATGGCAATACATTGCTTTGCCACATTTTGTAAAAGCGTCATATATGACAGTGGTTTGCCACACTCTTGTACATGCTTCATTATTGAAATATATAACTTCTTTTGTACATAGTTCATAGTTCATTCTGATTATCTCTTTTGTGTCCAATAATACTTTGTTTCATGAAATCATATTTCGGTTGTCATTAGAGTACACATCACATGTACTCGGTTTTTTTTGGGCAGAGTGTGTTGTCTTTTGTTAAGCAACATCATGGTAATGTTGCTGTAGCAAAAGACAAAACACTCTGCCCAAAAAAAATTTTGCAAGTATGGTCGCCGATATACGCGACGGTACTCCCAGTAGTGTCATCGGAATAACCATCGGTACTTCCAGCAGGTGATGGTATAGGCGACGGTACTTCCAGTAGACGCCTCGGTATGAACATCGATATTACCGGCGTATATACCGATGCATATACGAATGCATATACCGATGCATATACCGATGCATATACCGACTCTTTGGTACCGATGCGCAAACTGACCTTTACACAGGTGTCACGACAAATTAAGCCGCGTTCATTTTCCTCGGTAAAAACCTCGGTATACAATTGATCTGTTGTAGTGAGTGCCACATGGCAAAAGGACATTGGGAATCATAATGGCTAGATGACATGGCTTACTCCAATGATGGCATGTGGCATTGTACGTTGGGATTTGCAATGGCTAGATGACATGGACCAATCACACACTGCCACATGTCACCAACAGTCAACTCATTTCAGAGACCTATTTAAGCTCCTCTATTCTTTTTTTTTCATTTTTTTGTGAACTCCTTGCTACCACCGACTTGCCATTGTCTTCGAGTTTTTACATGCTTTTCAAAACTTTCCATAGACCACATTCTGTGTGAGGATTTAGGGACATTCGAGGATTTTCGGATGACCCTAATCGCTTGCATCGGTCATGTTTCTTGAGTGCTTTGTGAAAGTCCTTTTAATTAGTTTTTCTGCTTTTTAAATTTGTTCCAAGCTTTTAAACTCTTTTTTGTGCAAGTTAACACGACCGATACAAGCGATTAGGGACATCGGAGGATTTCGAGATGACCCTAATCGCTTGCGTCGGTTGTGTTTCTTGAGTGCTTTGTAAGAGCCTTTTTACATTAGTTTAAATTTTTGCTTTTAAATTTCTTCCAAGCTCTTAAACTCTTTTTTAAAATTTCTCTTCTTTGTCCTAGCTATAATCCTCGGATGTCCCTAATCGCTTCATACCCAATACGACCGATGCAAGCGATCACATGCATTTGACCGGCCTTTAACTAGCTTATTTCGCTTGCATCAGTCGTGAACTTCCCTATCTTACTATTGGCTCATAATTTCAAGAAACTAATGCTACCATTGCATCAGGAACGTGCCAAGACCCTAAGATTGACTACCTATTTGCATGATTCTGATATCGAGAGGTCTTGATGAGCCTATTTGTGCATGAATCTAGGACACGACCAATGCAAGCAATTAGGCTCATTTGGAAATGTTGGATGGCCCTAATCACTTGCATCGGTCATGTCTGGTTTTTAATACAAAAAGGCTTATCAAGACCTCTGAGTATCGAAATCATGCAAATAGACAGTCAATCATAGGGTTTTGGCACATTCTAGACGCAATGGTCGCATTATTTTCTCGAAATTCTTAACTAATAATAAGATAAAAAAGTTCACATGCAATCTAAGCTTCAAGATGACCTCCTTTGGACACGAGCAATTCAAGCGACTAGGCTGATGCAAGCGATTAGGCCCATCTGATATACTCTGATGACGCTAATCGCTTGGATTGGTCGTGTCTCATGCTTTGTTTCTGCTTGTGTTTCCAGTTATTTCTATGAATTTAAAAGTTTCATTGGACTTTTTCTGACCTAGGTTCTCAATTTTTCCCATAGTTATCTATATTGGATGAAGACAACTACATTGGCACGGGGAAGGGAACAAGGAAAACCATAGAGGAGAAAGGAAAGACAAAGATGGATATTCATTCAGTGATCCACTATCTTCCAAAATTGAATCCAAAATTGTTTTGTGTTATTCATAAGAAATATAGTGAAGAGGCAGATTTTGCACTATTCTCCTTGAGGAATCTTTCAAGATACATGGGTTTTACTTCAATACCCTTTAATGCATACAGAGTTTTGCTACTTGAAAGAACAGTTGCATTTAGAATTTTTGGATATGCCCTAGGATTCAATGCTTCAAGGGCGGGCTACTTCCTTTGTTACTCAAGCTATGCAATGGCTGCAGGGGTGTCAGATGTTAAAAGTATTGTTGGCTACAAGAGAAAAGAGTACCTCAGATATAGAGGAGATTTGCTAGAGCCAAGTTCATTCAAAAGACTCAAGAAGGATTAAATATATTTCTTTTCAAAGCTTACTACTCATGAAATGTACATAGATACACATATTTATTGCCCAAAGGGATACAAGACATTGCAAATATGAAGGATGTAATCTTTTTTTGTGTAATTGATCCATGTCCTAATATTAATCCTTATTGATCCATGATCTATTTTTCTGTAGTGAAAGTCCTATTTATCTGATGATAATAATCTTTTTTTTTGTAGGTTATGTCTAGGACAAAGAAGACAACAAGGACTTCTCTCCAATCATAACATGGAAACTTCGAAGTGTAAGCCTTGCCATACATTTTGTTGTGTTCTATTTTAAAGCCTTGCCATCCATTTTAAATTTAAGTTTACCTTGCAGTGATGCTAAGCTTCTCAAAATGCATATTAATCAAAAAATTAAAGGAATTCCTAAATTGAATGAAGAAAAAAGGTTTGGATACATTCAAATACATGTGCCATTACAAAAAGACAACACCTCATGTGGCTGGAGAGTGATTGCAAATGCGGTAAGGTTCTTGGAAAGCAGGTTTTACAATCCTGAGTTAAACTGTGAGACTATCCAGATGCTTGGATGATCTTGATCAAGGAGAGAGCAATAAATGCCATTACGAAACATGCAATATGCCCTTATGATCCAAACACACCTTCACCACCACACCACATAAAAAGAAGTCTAAAGAAAAGAAGAAAGGGTTTCCTATTCACTCCCCATTGAAGCATGGGCCAAAGAATAAGAGTAGAGGTGAGGGCTCCAAAAAGGACAGAAAGAAGGGTGAAACATTATATTTTGTGATACCGTGCTTGATGCAATGGCTGGTCATAAAATGTATAGTTTTCATGATGGTTTCTTCGCGTATAATGAGATTAAGGCTATTGAAGGGGATCATCATAAAATAGCTTTTATTACTGAATTTGGAGTCGGTTATGAGTTTTAGCCTAAAAAATGGACCACTGTCCTTCAATTATGTGGCGCGTAAAGTATTTGAGCCTTATTTAGAAGACTTCATGAGAGTTTTTGTGGATGATTTTCTTGTCTTTGGTAAGCTAAGACAATCAGTTTAGTAGAAGAAGTTGAAGATGATGAAGAGGATGATTTTTTGGACTCTTAATCCACTTAGATAGGGGCACATAAAGGGGATGGGGTCCTAATTACGGGGATGAACGCCCGTGATGTGGCAGCCGTTGCGAATACGCAAGTCGACTGGAAGGAAACACCAGAAGCTCACATTTTCAAGGCCAACCTTCCTGGTACGTGTTTTGTCTGTGTAGCTTTCACAAGATTCAAACATCTAAGACTTTTCAATCGTGTGCATCGTCGTTGTGGCGATCTGAGAGACTCGTGCATCGATTTCTGAGTAGCAAGTCATCTAAGTACGTCTTTTCTTTGTCGACGCAGGTCTGTCGAAGGATGAAGTGAAAGTGCAGGTAGAGGAAGGTCGGGTATTACAAATAAGTGGGGAGCGGAGGAAAGAAGAGACTACGCAAGGAGAAAAGTGGCATCGCGTCGAGCGAGTTCATGGGTCGTTTCTACGCAGATTCCGTCTTCCCGAAAATGTCAAAGTGGAGGAGGTGATGGCGGGAATGGAGAATGGAGTCCTAACTGTGACTGTTCCGAAGATGGAGAAGCCTTCCGCTAAAACGATTGACATCACATGCAACTAGAAACCTTTCGTTATTAACTTGAACGATCGAGGCAGTTAACTGGTGTATGTGAAAACCAATGATGCTTTGCAGGCTTTCTTATAGTTGATATTTAGCACACTGCAGGCTGGCTGAATGTTGAATCTAGAAACGCCATACTCCCATGGACGCTTACATTTGAGTCTTCTGAATCCTGTTTTGATCCGAATATATAGGATGAGTTTGGCGTGGCCACTCTCTGTGTACAGACGTGAATATATAATTGAAACTATCTTTTGTCACCAATATCAATTGTACTATGCACGAAGTTTCGCAGTTTTTGTAATATTTTGAATCCGTGTCAACACGAATCGTTCTGATTCTGTCCGTCTGTCCTTAAGCCCGTTCTCTCCAGTCTCTGACTCCGAGCTAATGATGCCTGCCGTGACCTCTGATCTTGGTGGTTAAACGTCTGGTTCCTGTAATGTTAGACTTGAAACGAAGAGCACAATGTGGAACTATAAATATCTAAAGAAAATGTGGAAATTTTGATTTTTCCCATTCTCGCATGTATCTATATTTTCTTATGATAGGTTCCAATCACTATCTGTTAGAGGCTGTAACTTGCCAAAACTGAAGGCAATTGAAGTGATTTCACTTTGAGGTACTCAAGGAAGATAAATAAATAGAGTTTTTCAGGTCCTTAAATTGTTTTGGGATGATGAAAGATGTATTATTGAGCCGGTTTGTGGCTATTTTTGTAATATTTATGGCAAGAAATGAAGGGGAGACTCGCTCGCCATAGTGCATACTATCTTTTTAGTCACCAGCACAAACGAACTTTGTACTTATCTATGCAGACCTACAAAGACAACATAGAAAAATAAAGAGTAGAGAGTTTCTCTTCATTTTATGCAGGTTTTGAATGGCCATTTGGCTTTTCGAGCAAACACTAACAGTCATGACATTGCTTTTGCCCCAAATGGACGTTTTGAATCTTTCGTTTTGTGATCTGGTGATAAAAGTGAAGAGATCCTTGCTACATTCAAATTGTCTTGCCAATTCTTGAGCATGGATAGCAAGGAAGGAAAGCAGTTGCACATTGTGATGAATTTATTGCCACATGCATGCTTGATAGCATGAATCGTTCAACCTTTGAGGAACCATTCTAGATATTCTTTGCGCATCTTTAAGAACATTAATAGAACATGAAGATTGATATCTTTTTTTCCTTTAATCTAAATGATTAATACATATAAGAATATGAAGTATTTTGTTAATAGAGTATGCAACATTTGTATATGTTACCAAAGATTGGTAAATATAATACTCTCTTTAAAGACATTGAGAATTATCTCAAGAAATGACTATAATTATGGATGGAAAATTGGCTCAATCAATTGACAGTTTTTGGCATTCGGATGGAGAATTCGCTCAATCAGTTGACAGAGCTTTTGGCATTGGGATGGAGAATTCTCTCAACCAATAGACAGTTTTTACCCTTGGCAATTACCTCACCCTATTAGATTATCTTTTTTTGCATGCACATGCATGAAAAAGAAAACTATCTGACCAGGTTAACTAAATGAGGATGGGGTTGACACTCATCTCAAAGCATTAACACTTCATTTTCAAAACCTCCACTAAGATATTCAAAGAAAACAAGAATACCAAAGAATTAAAGAGGTTTTGAAACCTTGTAACTAAGAAAATTTCTTAGAGCCTTGGACTTTAATTATAGGATTATAACTAAGATTTAGAGCGGTATATGTATATGTACTCGAGAGGAAACGAAGTATGAAAAGAAAAATTATGTGGCTATACATTAGATTATGGCAACTTCATTAGACTTCATTAGACTATAGGATTTCTAAGGAAATGACATAAGGCTTCACCATAAGCATTGTGCATGAGAAATTGTATAAGTTTGTGAGGTTTTATAGAAGATTTTTGTATTTTATACACCTTCGGTGTAAAACCTTCAAGGGAGTCTCATCATATGAATATGAGACTTTGGAGTGACTTCGTTTTACAAACATGAACTACCATTGAGCTTTTCACTAAGGAGAGTAGTGGAAGAGAGAAAATTGAGCGACCAATCACCTTTCCTATATAAATAGTGGTTAATATAATAGTTCCTTTCCCTTAGTTCCATTTTTTCCTCAATATGGCATTGGAAGGCATTTGGTAAAGTTTCTATACTCCTCACTCCCATTGGCCGCTATTGTCATATCGTTCCCCTTCAGAAGACTCTTGAGACGTCAAAACAAAAAGTGGAAATCCATCTTGTAAAGTGTCTACTACCTCCCATCTCATACACCTAGCTTACATACTCACATAAAATCAACCTCGTTCAAATGACCTCAATCCAATGTCATATGCCCTTGATGGAGTAATAATGTGTATGAAAACTATGGAACTCTATGGAGCTATTAAACCATGTAATGAATCTAAGTTTGCTGAATGGGTAGGATGTTACATGGTAGGATTTTAGTAAAAAAGGGGTTGTAATCAGATATACCAGAAGTGTCATTTAAAGAATGAGCGCGAGGAGTGAAATGATCGCCATTTGTACATGATGCTACTTTCTTGTAATGGTTTTTTCTTTTTTTTTTTTTAAATAAAGGAAGTTCGGCAATAGCCTACTCTCCCGGACTTGAATTAAATTAAGAAACAAGGGTACAAAAGAAGGGGACTAGTGCCCACGGGACCCCCCAAATCCCACAAAGCAGGGGAGGCTTGGTTGCTTCCTAGGTTGCATTACAAAGAAGGTTGATCACCCTCTCGTCGCCCTCATGCGGGACCCACTTGGGTTTGAGCTTGTTGTTGATCAAAAGGAGGACTTGATGGTGCCTGAAGGGGGGGGATTTCTTACTGTTGACAATCCTCTTGCCAAGGAGGAAAAGAGATTTCTCGATCGTCCACTCCTTGGGAGGGTCGCCGAAGTTGAGAGCACACCGCTCCCGCCAAATTTTCCACAGGACTTCCCCTCTGATTGCGTTCCAGAGAGCCGCAGAACATCCAATCGCTTCTCCTAAAAGGACTTGTTTCCAGCTAAGCTGTTTCTGAACTCTGATTTTCAGTCCAACCGTCTGCCAGATTCTGTAAGAGTTGGGGCAAGTAAGGAAGATGTGTGGGACATCTTCGATTGCACGGTGGCAGCGTTTGCACCACGGAGGGATACCACAAATTTTGCTAGCCTTTTGGTTAGTCCAAATTCCTCGATGAAGAATTTGCCATAAGAGGACAGACTTCTTAATCTCTATAAGTGGGTGCCAGATACCCATGAATTTCATGTCCCACCGAAGCCGCGTCCAAGACAGGCACCACTTCTTGTTGAGGCTGATCTGGAGGTCAGTCGTTTCTTTGATGTTCGGGATTTTGAGTAGGCTATTTCCATTGTGCCATTTGAGACCACGCGCGTTCGGAGCATCATGTCCCATGAGAAGGCGAGTTTTGTGGCGCTCCCAAGCGAGGCATCTGCTTTGCAAGGTGTTCCATTCTTCGTAGGAGATGTTTATGCGAGGGTCGATATCCTCGAAGTTGATCCAACTGTTGGTGTCTTGTTTCCAGAGGTGTTTCCATTTTTTGAATCCTTTGTTCCATAGCTTCTTGGCATTTTGAATGTTCCACGACTCCACACTCCGGATGCCATGTATCGGAAACCAGATAGAGTCGTTTTGTCTGATTCCGGCCGCCCACTTCCAGTCCTCACTAATTCTTGTGAAGCTTTTGACTTTATTCCAGCCCTTCCAAAGAGAGCATACGAGACTGGAGCCTTTCGGGAAGACAGGTATCGGGGAGAATAGCAGGGTCATGATGTCAAGGTTCTTCCAGTTCGGGGACCCCGTGAGGGCCAACTCATTTTTGTTTCTGAATATCAGCTTGGCCCATGAGGCCTCCCTATTGCACCAAGCTTTAATCATCCATTTGGCTGCCAGTTTGTTAGCCATACACCCAATGTCCAGGATGCCAAGCCCCCCGCTATCTCTAGGGCTGGCGCAGATGGCCCATTTGATTTTAGGCACCCCTCTTCTGTTATGATCGCCCGTCCAAAGAAAGTTTCTGCAGATGCTATTCAGTTTGGACAGGCCTTGTTCATTCGGTCTCCAGCAAGAAAGGAAGTAGATGGTAGACGAGAGGAGGAACGTGTTGATAACCATCGCCCTTCCAGCGAGATTGATTTGCATGCCTCTCCAGTAGTTGAGCTTGTTTTCAAGTTTGGCCAGCACCCAGTTCCATTGCTGCTCCATAGAGACGCCAAATCCCAAGGGGATTCCAAGAAGCCGAAAGATTTGGCCCTGCGGAATGATTTGACAGCCATGAGCAATGAGAAGGCCAGGCTGATGTCCCACGATGGCCCTAAAGGCGGTCTTATTGTGGTTGATCTTGGATCCAGAGGCCGCACAAAAGGTATCAAGGCACCTCCAGAAAGTCTCCAGGCTGGTATTATCATTGTGAACGAACGCGTTCATGTCGTCAGCAAAAAGTCTCATGATGATTTGATTGTGGTCGTGAGGTAGTTGGAGGCCTTTGATATTGCCAGCCTCCACATGATGAGCCACAAGTCTGCTCAGCCCCTCAGTGGCAATGGCAAAGAGAAGGGGGGCAAGAGGGCACCCTTGTCTAATAGATCTTTTAAGATGGATCGCCTTCGACAGTTTGCCGTTAACGTTAATTTGGGTCGTTGCGTTGCCGAGAAGGGTCGCGATCATCTTGGTGAATTTCTGACTACATCCGAGGTCTTGGAGCGACTGCAGGATATAGTCCCATTCTAGCCTATCGTAGGCTTTGTCAAAGTCGATCTTGAGGAAGACCACATCTTGATTAGACTCATTTGCAAATTGAATACCTTCCCAAATATCCATAATGGTTTCCAGGATGGACCTGCCTTTGATGAAACCTTTTTGGTCCTCGCTAAGCCAAGATCTCAGGTGGCACGCGAGTCTGTTGGCAATGACTTTGGCGACAATCTTGTACCCTGTTTGGAGCATCGTAATTGGCCGCCAGTTCTCGATTCTGTTTTTTTCCCCCTTCTTGTGAATCAGTTTGATAATTCCATTATTTATACAAGAAGGAAGAGCACCAAATTTTAGCGCTTCTTGCCAAACCATCCGAAGAGGGGTGGCGACCACCAGCTTGAAGGATGTAAAGAACTCGTTAGTGAGTCCGTCGGGTCCCGGGCTTTTGCCGAGAGGGAGGGCATCAATGACCTCAATGATTTCTGATTCAGAGATCGGGGCATGGAGCAGGGAGTGGAGGTTGGGTGGTATTCTCCGGGGGGAAACCCTAGAAATGGCAGCCATGCAATCCCTTCTATGTTGGGAGAGGGGGTTCGAGGTTCCCAGGAGGCTCGTGAAGTGCCCTTCGATGATGCCAAAGTTATCTTCTTCCGAGTTGCAAACATTGCCCTGTGGGTCTTGCAGTAGGGGGATCGTTTCTCTGTTGTGTTTCCTTTTAAGGATACTGCACATCTCTTTGGTGGGTTTGTCGGCTTTTCCAGCCCACCACACCTTGAAGAATATTTGCAGGTTTTTCCTTTGTATTTCTTCCTCGTATCTCAACGCTGCTCTGATTCTTCGGAGACCTTTTTGGGCTTGGTGTTTTCCTTTGTTCACTTCCTCCTCGAGTCGCCAGAGTCTGTGGTAAAGCGCTTCCCTATGAGCCCGCCGCACAGTCTCGAGCATCTTCTTAGTTCTGATCATGATCTTGCGAGACTTGTCGACCGCACTTCTCCAGCACTTGGCTGGGGCCAAGCCAGAGGCGAACGCCACCTTCCACACATCGGCAATCTCTTGATGGACCGAGGGGAGAGAGAAGGTGGAAGCGTCGGCATGGAACCACGGAGCCTTGTGGGTCCTGTTGGAGGGTTGAAAAGTGATAACGATCGGGTAGTGATCGGAGATGGTGAGGTCAGTACGTTGCGTGATTGAAGGGTGGCCCCACTGATGAGTAAAGCTCTGAGAGATGTAGCATCTATCAAGTCTAGCTTTCCTCAGATCCTCGCCCGCTTGGAGATTCGACCAGGAAAAGCCATTCGAGTCTTTGAATTCGACCAGGTCCAGGTGGAGTTTGGTCATGTCCCACGTTTCTTTCTCCCGACTGTCAATGACCCTGCCCTTGCCCATCCATCTGTCCATAGGGTCCTCCACCATGTTGAAGTCTCCACATATAATCACATTGTGAGGAAGCGAGTCAAGAGAAGTCCAAGTGTTCAGCCTCTCCAAATCCCCGTTAGGGGCGTATAAAGAAACCAAAGTAACACAGAGGGGAGCACCAAAAGAAACCGCAATCCAGCGGTGATTTACATCTTCAATGGAGTTCTCGAGCTTTTCAAGCCAGGGTTGTTTAACACCGATGGCCGTTCCACCGGACCCCCGCTGGTGCTTTGTTGGGATCCACACATGGGCGGAGGAAACCTGTCTGAGCCGTTTCAGAAGGTCTTCTCCGTCAATTTTAATCTCTTGAATGCATATAATGTCTGGTTTTACGCTGGTGTCGCGGAGCCATTGACCAATGATGGCCGCTCTTGAGGGGTCGGTTAGCCCCCTAGCATTAAGCGAGATGACAATCATTTTTGTATTGATCCCTCTTTGCGGGAGGGAGCCTTGTCCTTTCTTCTCTTGGCTTCATCTTTCTTTTTCGCTGGGATCTGTTCCCGACTTAGAAATCGGTTTTTGTAGGGGCTTTTCCAGGGTAGCTCCATAGGCTGTTTTCCTTTGCGGGAAACACCATGCTGGGGAGAGTAGGGCCCCGTGTTCGGCACCGTTTCCGGGAGCTATTATTTTTTCTTGATTGAAGCTATTATGATAACCATAAATTCTATTTTGTTCTATTTCAGCATCGTAACTCCTAGATCTTACTACATAGTATACTTTTTTTCACATTGCTCAGTTTTCTGTAAAGTTTGTACGTGATTTGATTCAGATTATCTTCTAATCATGCTGCTCTAGATTAGCGTATCTTGAGAACTTTGTGTGAAATTTTATGTGTTGCTTAACCCCAACACATTTGATGATCCTACTAATCAATTTTGTAATAAGACAAGAAATGAATGTCACATCGATGGAGTATATTTGGAAACGTTTATTACACAAGGGCTCATGCTGCTATGTCTCAATTAGATACATAAGATAATTTGGACAAGTGGCACATTACGGTGGAAGACCAAGATATTGAAGAAATTGCTCTAGACCAAGAGGTTGTAGGAACGATTGCAGCCAAAGCAAGGTTGGTGGGAGGGTATTCAAGGAAGCCACTCCTCATAGGAGGAACTACAAGGACAAGAAGGTGACTCCAGTTTGGCCCACTGAGGGGGACCAGTAGATAAAGATCTAGAGGATATCCCAAGCCAAAGAATATGCCACAAACACCACCTAATCCCAGGGTCAAGATAGCTAAATTTAGAGGAGGATCTAAAGAAGATGTGGATTGCCATGTCGTTGAGTTTGAAATTAAGTGAACAACCAATGGCTATGCCACGTTGTATGGTCATGCGATGAAATTGCAACAATTGGCGGCTACCTTGGAAAGTAAGGCCGAATGCCAGTATGACATTGGGCACTTTGCAAACTATAATGCATTCAAAACAGCCTTTTGCAAAGTTCTAGAAAAGAGAAGACTCGGACTTATGCGATTTGAAAATGAAGAGCAATCACGCAAAGGCATATGTTAGTGAAAGACTATGCACAAAATTTTGAATTTTAGTGGAAGGCTATAGGGCAATGAGAGACCTACATATGAAATGTTAGCTGAGTATTTCTTGAAGGGATTAAGAAGGAGCTTGAGGAATGTGGTAGCTAGCATAGATGTAGCAGGTGGATTCAGTGTATCACTATTAGCTACGGTCAAAGTAGAAAAAATTTTCGAAAGGACAAAAGGTAAGTATGCTAACTTTGAATCATGAGATGGATCAAGGACAACATCAGACTCAGAAAATGATGCTATAGACACAGGTTGTGATAGTTAAATGAGGAAGTTCAAATAAAAAAGAATCGTAAGAATAAAGCTAAACATCTTAAAGATGAAGACTTGATAAATAAATTTAAAAAGCTTGAATATTTCGTACCTCCACCAAAGGAGAAGGAATTCTGTGACATTTGTGAAAAATAGGGGCATAGTATGGCTTGATTTTGGTATAATCCAAAGAATAGAGGGCAGCCTTCAAGATATGAGGAGAAAAGTAAGAATGAAGTGGTAGTGAATCAGTAAAAACTTGTTAGAGGATGAGAAGGTTACAATCCAAAAAGACAACGAAGGCCTCCATGGTAAGAGCAATAAAATCAAGAAGCTAGACCAACGAGGGTAATGCCACGTGTATATAGTTCTGTCCTAGATCATTGGATAAGGCCAAATTCTCCATTATTGATAAAACATAGGCCAAATTCTCCAATAAGCTCAAGCACAACAATAAAATCATCAAGGGGCTCAAGCTAATGTCATTTTGATTGAGTTAACAAATGCAAACTCAAGCAAAACAACAAAACCATCAAGGGGCTCAAGCTAATGTCATTTTGATTGAGTTAACAAATGCAAAGGAGCAGGTGGTAGATAATCTCGCACATAGGTACATAAAAAGACATATCCTATGAAGCATTAGAATTGTGACTATAATCAATGTCTGACATCAGAGGAGGTTGAAGTCCTTGCAGTAACAAGATCAAAACAAAAAGGACCAATAAACTCGAAGGAGCGAAAGGGGATTAGAGAACGGGTGCAGAAGAGGATTTAGCAAAGTAAGGTTAGTCAAGAAAAAATTGATTTAGACGATACAAAGTGTGTCATCGTTCAACACCAAGAAGTCAACAACAATATCAGTAGTGAAAAAAATAATGATTGTTTGAGGTATTTATTAATGCTCCTATACAAATATCATTTGACCAGTTATTTATTAATGCTCCTTCAATTATGTGGCGCGTAAAGTATTCAAGCCTTATTTAGAAGACTTCATGAGAGTTTTTGTGGATGATTTTCTTGTTTTGGTAAGATGCATTTGCTATGATCTCATAGGAAATCAAAAGACACCTGTGAATTCGAACTCACAATTTTAATCTAAGGTAATCCTAAGAATATCTAAATAACATTTAAAGATTATCCTTCAAAGAAAACTTAAAAAAAAAAGAAACATTAATTGTCACTCTAACTCTTAATCCACTTAGATAGGGGCACATAAAGGGGATGGGGTCCTAATTACGGGGATGAACGTGCCTATGATGTTTCACAAAGCCAAGAGTGGTCCTCCTCGAGGAGCTCTTGGTGGTGGGGGTTGGGGAGCCCGTACAAGGCCTAAAATTGCTGTGAAATTTAGGCCCTTGAGCCGGTTGTGCCAAGCGAGAAGCTGACATGTTGGATGAGTGGTTCAGGTCATCTGATCGTTGAAAGTGGATGTTTATATAACTAATTACCACCTTTCTAGATCGATTCTCATGCAATCCATGTGCCCCTTATTTCAACCATGAGGAGTTAGTTGACCATCATAATTACGAGGATGAAAGTGATCAAAGGATGTTCCAACGTGGCTATGATGTTTCACAGAGCCAAGAGTGGTCCTCGGCTAGGAGCTCTTGGTGGTGGGAGGCGGGGAGCCGGTACAAGGCCTAAAATTGGTGTGATATTTAGGCCCTTGAGCTGGTTGTGCCAAGTGAGAAGCTGACATGTTGGATGAGTGGTTCATGTCATCTGATCGTTAAAAGTGGTTGTTTATATAACTAATTACCACCTTTCCAGATCGATTTTCATGCAATCCATGTGCCCCTTATTTCAACCATGAGGAGTTGGTTGACCATGACAATTACGGAGATGAAAGTTATCAATGGATGTTCTAACGTGTGTATGATGTTTCACAAAACTATTAGTGGTCGTCCTCAAGGAGCTCTTTGGTGGTGGGATGCTGGGAGGTGGTTGTGTTCGTGTTAGACAAGACAAGTGAAATGAAAACGAGGTGCAACCTAACGGGTTTTGAAATTTTGTTATAATCTACAGAACTGCGGGCCTTTTCGTTTGGAGCCTTGACTCACAGATTCCGTCGCGGGCTTCTGATTTCTCCAAAAAGTTCCTTTTTCGGAAATGTTCGACAATTTCCACGCTTTTCTGGACTCCCTGATGACTTCCCCCATTATGGCAAAAAACAGCCGAAAAGGGGTTGTTTGCTAATGAGAGATTAAGGAAATTGACAAATAGAGTCTTTCTATGTGTACAAGAATATAACATTGTTGTCTCAGTTAACCGTATGAAGAAATTCTTTTTTTAAGAGAATATGATCTAAAAGCACCGCGAAAGTGATGAAGATTCTTGTATTCAGTGTACAATTTCTTGGTTTGATGCAAGGAAAGATATTTTTGCACACCACACAATTCATATTTTTAGAGGTCCAAGAAGGAAATGATTTTTGAAGATATGAAATATTTTTGGGTTCACGAAATTCCATGGTCATTTGGCGACAGGGTTTACATCAAATCAAAAGTCTCCACGTGTACAAAGCCTTTTTATCTATAAACGTTGGGAAAGTTTGTGAATGTCGGTTTCTCGCTTTGAGCATTGTTCTTGTTCTCGATTTTAATGGCTTCTTCTTCTCATCGTCCTTGCAACCGTGTAACCACATGTGAGGTTTAAAACAGAAGAGAGGATTCTTTATGGAAACCTCTTTCTGTGAAGTTAAATGAATGAGTAACTATGATTCCTAGCTATAGAGGTGCCTATAAAGTCAAGCATGCTAAAAGAGACGACACAAGAAACCATTGGAGGGGACGTATTCTTAGTTTCGAATTGAAGAGATGCGGTTGGTTTGAAAGAGTACAACATGTGCACAACGCTAAGGATCTTGTTCTAGAAGATCATCTACAATTCCCTTTGTAGTGCAAGTGAAGTTTTACAATGCTCTTCTATCATTTCAGTTGTTTTTGTATAACAACATGTATGTTTTTGTATTGCAGATATTTTTCCTTCCAATAATTCTAGAGTGGAAACCTCTTGAATGTTTAACACGAACATTCAGAGTTCTTCGTAAGAATAATGCAGAGCCTATGTATGCAGACAAATCTGCTCAATTTTTCAATAGCATATAGTTATTTGTCCATTTTGCATATTATCAAGTGCCATTAGGGAGGAGCTCTTATGGAAATCTTATACATTGCTTGCTCCTTGCATCTTTTCATTAGATTGGGATGCTCTTGATCATTCAAAAAAAGGTGGAAAAGAAAGCTTGGACTTTGGATAGCCTTGGACTCAGAGGAGAGCTATCCAGAAGTACTGATTCATCCAGATTTTCAATCTAGGAAGATAATTGTCACTGCAAATTGAAATTCAAAAATGTAAGGGAGCTCCTAGAATACCTTGATGAGGTATCATCATAGTTTAGATTCTCAATTGATGATGCAATAGTTAACATAAGATCAGAGAAAACATTATCTTGCATAACTTGCCTGCCACCCAGGGTGATCCAGTTCCAACCCTTTAGATTGTTACAAGTCTCCTTCTTTAAGAAGCTTTTTTTCAAACTTCCATTGATTTTTCTTTGCAGGATGGTGACTAAGAATGTGATTGATTACATCACTTCAATTATGTCTTTTTATGGACTATATTCATATTGGTATTTTTTTGTTTAATTTCAAGATTCTGAGGAGGTTTCAATGGTGCAATGATTATACATGAAGTTGCATATGACAAAATGGAAAAGATTGGATGACACGACTGATACAAGCGATACGGGCCATCCGAAATTCTTTGATTTCCCGTATCACTTGCATCAATCGTGTCATAAAAACTTCTCTATCCTCTTCACATTTAACTTTTCTGCATGATGGTGACTAAGAATGTGACTGATTACATCACTTCAGTTATGTCTTTTTATGGACTACATTCATATTGGCATTTTTTTGTGTAATTTCAAGATTCTGATCAGGTTTCTATTGTGCAATGATTATAAAGGAAGTTGCATGAGTAAAGTTTAGGTGATTCAAGAATATAAACCAAGAAATTCTTACATAATATATCTCCCCTTTTAGAAC
Source organism: Ceratopteris richardii (assembly GCA_020310875.1). Classification (NCBI taxonomy): domain Eukaryota; kingdom Viridiplantae; phylum Streptophyta; class Polypodiopsida; order Polypodiales; family Pteridaceae; genus Ceratopteris; species Ceratopteris richardii. The sequence continues at coordinate 112,405,169 of CM035425.1, read as the reverse complement.
CTTTTTCCATACTTCCATTGACAAAATGATGGTATGACAAAATGGATGGTATGACAAAAGGAAAAGATTGGATGAAGCGACCGATACAAGTGATACGAGCCATCCAAAATTCTCCGATTGCCCCTATTGCTTGCATCGGTCGTGTAATAATTCAGATTTAACTTTTCAACAAGAATAAAGCAAAAAACACACAAAATAGACATTTTCATGATAGGACCAATTCAATTTTGCTTGAACCATGCAATGAAGTCACTTTTGCTTGGTTCGCAAGAGAATCAATTCAACATTACATTACTCAAGGCATATAAATATAGTTACAATGACCATCTTCCAGATGAAGACTGGCATAATTACATACAATTTGTACATCAATAAATCTTCCAACATATGTTGGCTACACATTAGATTACAATCTTACATTCCAAAAGTATAATGTTTTACCCTTCTTTTCTGTCCTTTTCAGAGCCCTCACCTCTACTCTTATTCTTTGGACCATGCTTCAATGGGGAGTGAATAGGAGACCCTTTCTTCTTTTCTTTAGAATTCTTTTTATCTGGTGTGGTGGTGGAGGTGATTCTGGATCATAAGTGCATATTGCATGTTTCATAATGGCATTTATTGATCTCTCCTTGATCAAGATGACCCAAGCATTTGGATAGTCTGACAAGTTTAACTCAGGATTGTAAAACCTGCTTTCCAAGAAACTTACTGCATTTTCAATCACTCTCCAACCACATGAGGTGTTGTCTTTCTGTAATGGCACATGTATTTGAATGTATCCAAACCTTTTTTCTTCATTCAATTTAGGAATTCCTGGAATGTTTTGAACAATATGCATTTTGAGAAGCTTAGTAGCACTGCAAGGTAAACTTACATTCAAAATGGATGGCAAGGCTTTAAAATAGAACACAACAAAACGTATGGCAAGGTTTACACTTTCGAGTTCCCATGTTGTGATTGGAGAGAATTCCTTGCTGTCTTTTTTGTCCTAGCCATAACCTACAAAAAAAAAGATTATTATCATTAGATAAATATGACTTTCACTAGAGAGAAACAAATCATGGATCAATAAGGATTAATATTAGGACATGGATCAATTACACAAAAAAAGATTACATCCTTCATATTTGCAATGTCTTGTATCCCTTTGGGCAATAAATATGTGTATCTATGTACATTTCATGAGTAATAAGCTTTGAAAAGAAATATATTTAATCCTTCTTGAGTCTTTTGAATGAACTTGGCTCTAGCAAATCTTCTCTATATCTGAGGTACTCTTTTCTCCTGTAGCCAGCAATACTTTTAACATCTGACACCCCTACAACCATTGCATAGCTTGAGTAACAAAGGAAGTAGCCTGCTCTTGAAGCATTGAATCCTGGGGCATATCCAAAAATTCTAAATGCAGTTGTTCGTTCAAGTAGCAAAACTTTGTATGTGTTAAAGCGTATTGAAGTAAAACCCATGTATCTTGAAAGAGTCCTCAAGGAGAATAGTGCAAAATCTGCCTCTTCACTATACTACTTATGAATAACACAAAATAATTTTGGATTCAATTTGGAAGATAGTGGATCACTGAATGAATAGCCATCTTTGTCTTTCCTTTCTCCTCTATGGTTTTCCGTATTCCGTTCCCCCTGCCAATGTAGAGTCTTCATCCAATATAGATAACTGTGGAAAAAATCGAAAACCTAGGTCAAAAAAGTCCAAGGAAACTTTTAAAGTCATAGAAATAACATGAAACAAAAGTAGAAACAAATCATGAGACATGGCAAAAGGACATTGGGAATCATAATGGCTAGATGACATGGCCCACTCAAATGATGCCATGTGGCATTGTACGTTGGGATTTGCAATGGCTAGATGACATGGACCAATCACACACTGCCACATGTCACCAACAGTCAACTCATTCTAGAGACCTATTTAAGCTCCTCTAGTCACTTTTTCTTTTTTTTGTGAACTCCTTGCTACCACCGACTTGCCATTGTCTTCGAGTCTTTACATGCTTTTCAAAACTTTCCATAGACCACATTTTGTGTGAGGACTTAGGGTCATTATGATCAATTATTTTACAACACGACCGATACAAGCGATTAGGGACATTTGGGGATTTTCAGATGACCCTAATCGCTTGCATCGGTCATGTTTCTTGAGTGCTTTGTGAAAGTCTTTTTAGTTAGTTTTTCTGCTTTTAAAAAATTTTCCAAGCTTTTAAACTCTTTTTTGTGCAAGTTAACATGATCGATACAAGCGATTAAGGACATCCGAGGATTTTGAGATGACCCTAATCGCTTGCGTTGGTCGTGTTTCTTGAGTGCTCTGTAAGAGCTTTTTTACATTAGTTTTTTTGCTTTTAAATTTCTTCCAAGCTCTTAAACTCTTTTTTTAAACTCCTCTTCTTTGTCCTAGCTATAATCCTCGGATGTCCCTAATCGCTTCATACCCAATATGATCGATGCAAGCCATTACATGCGTTTGACCGGCCTTTGACTAGCTTATTTCGCTTGCATCAGTCGTGAACTTCCCTATCTTACTATTGGCTCAGAATTTCAAGAAACTAATGCTACCATTGCATCTGGAACGTGCCAAGGCCCTAGGATTGACTATCTATTTGCATGATTTTGATATCGAGAGGTCTTGATGAGCCTATTTGTGCATGAATCTAGGACACGACCAATGCAAGCGATTAGGCTCATTTGGAAATGTTGGATGGACCTAATCGCTTGCATCGGTCATGTCTGGAAATCAATACAAAAAGGCTTATCAAGACCTATGAGTATCAAAATCATGCAAATAGACAGTGAATCATAGGGTTTTGGCACATTCTGGACGCAATGGCTGCATTATTTTCTCAAAATTCTTAACTATTAATAAGATACAAACGTTCACATGCAATCTCAGCTTCAAGATGATCTCCTTTGGACACGACCAATTCAAGCGATTAGGCCGATGCAAACAATTAGGCCCATCCGATATACTCTGATGACCCTAATCGCTTGGATTGGTCGTGTCTCATGCTTTGTTTTTGCTTGTGTTTCGAGTTATTTCTATGACTTTAAAAGTTTCATTGGACTTTTTTTGACCTAGGTTTTCAATTTTTTCCATAGTTATCTATATTGGATGAAGACAACTACATTGGCACGGGGAAGGGAACAAGGAAAACCATAGAGGAGCAAGGAAACACAAAGATGGATATTCATTCAGTGATCCACTATCTTCCAAAATTGAATCCAAAATTATTTTGTGTTATTCATAAGCAATATAGTGAAGAGGGAGATTTTGCACTATTCTCCTTGAGGACTCTTTCAAGATACATGGGTTTTACTTCAATACTCTTTAATGCATATAAAGTTTTGCTACTTGAAAGAATATCTGCATTTAGAATTTTTGGATATGCCCTAGGATTCAATGCTTCAAGGGCAGGCTACTTCCTTTGTTACTCAAGCTATGGAATGGCTGCAGGGGTGTCAGATGTTAAAAGTATTGTTGGCTACAGGAGAAAAGAGTACCTCAGATATAGAGGAGATTTGCTAAAGCCAAGTTCATTCAAAAGACTCAAGAAGGATTAAATATATTTCTTTTCAAAGCTTATTACTCATGAAATGTACATAGATACACATATTTATTGCCCAAAGGGATACAAGACATTGCAAATATGAAGGATGTAATCTTTTTTTGTGTAATTGATCCATGTCCTAATATTAATCCTTATTGATCCATGATCTATTTTTCTGTAGTGAAAGTCCTATTTATCTGATGATAATAATCTTTTTTTTTGTAGGTTATGTCTAGGACAAAGAAGACAGCAAGGAATTCTCTCCAATCACAACATGGAAACTTCGAAGTGTAAGCCTTGCCATACATTTTGTTGTGTTCTATTTTGAAGCCTTGCCATCCATTTTAAATATAAGTTCACTACAAGAAAAAGGGGGGCGTAGCGACGTCCCCGAATTGGAAAAAAAAAAAACAGGAAGCGTCGCTTATGCGACGAGGTCGTCGCATAAGCGACGGTCAAAATTTTGAATTTTTTTCCCCAATCTTCGTCGCATAAGCGATGCTAGCGTCGCTTATGCCACGCTAATTAAAGAGCGTCACTAATTTAGTCACTGACCAGCGACGGTGTGAGCGACGTTGGCAAACTGCAGAGCGTCGCATATGCGACGCTCTGGAATGTAAAAAAAAAAAAATTTAATTCCTCCCGGTACATTTGTGCCGGGACTTGGACGCGAGCAAGAAGAGACCGAGAGAGAGAGAGTGAGAGAGAGAGAGAGGGCCACACAAACTAACAACAGCAGGTATGCGCACACACACACATACATATGTATACACACATATACACACATAGACACACACACACACATACACATAGACACACACACACACAAATACACACACATATACACACATACACAAATAAGGTTGCATACACACATGCACACATAATGCATACACATGCACACACATATACACATACATATACACACACACACAGACACATACACACACACATACACACACACATACGCACACACACACACATACACACACACATACACACATACACACATACACACATACACACATACACACATACACACATACACACATACACACACATATATGCATACACACACATAGAGAGAGACATGCACACACATACACATACATGCATACATAATGCATATGCATATGCGTACATCCATACAAACTTACATGCATACACACACATATGCATACATAATGCATATGCATATGCGTACATACATACATACTTACATGCATACTCACACATATGCATGCATAATTCACATGCATACATACACATACATAATGCATACACACACATATGCATACATAATGCAAACACACACATACACACATATGCATACATACACACATAGACACATACACACATAGACACATACACACACATAGACACATACACACACATAAACACATACACACTCATAGACACACACACATGCACATAGACGCGCACACACATACACACACATATACACACACATAGACACATACACACATAATGATGCATTCACACACATACACATGCATACACACATAGACACACATATACACACACACATATACACACACACATATACACACATATACACACACATATACACATATACATACACACTCATAGACACACATAATGATGCATTCACACACATACACATGCATACACACATAGACACACATATACACTTACACATCCAAACATACACACTCATAGACACACATTCATACACACACACATCCAAACATACACACTCATAGACACACACACATACACACAGACGTGCACACACATACACACACATATACACACACACATACACACATAATGATGCATTCACACACATACACATGCATACACACATAGACACACATATACACACACACATACACACATACACACACACACATACACACACACACATACACACACACACATAGAGAGAGACATACACACACATACACATACATGCATACATATGCATACATAATGCATATGCACATACACACACATAGACACATACACACACATAAACACATACACACTCATAGACGCGTAGCGACACATACACATAGACATACACACATACACACACATATACACAAACACATACACACATAGACACATACACACATAGACACATACACACATAACGATGCATACACACACATACACATGCATACACATGCATATGCATACATACATGCATACACATACACACACATAGATACATACACATAAACACATACACACTCATAGACACACACACATACACATAGACACACACACATATACACACACACATAGACACATAGACACATACACACGTAATGATGCATACACACATACACATGCATACATACACACATAATGATGCATACATATGCATACACACACATATGCATACATACATGCATACACATACACACATAGACACATACACACACATAGATACATACATACACATAAACACATACACACTCATAGACACACACACATACACATAGACACACACACACACATATACACACACATACACACATAGACACATACACACATAATGATGCATACACACATACACATGCATACATAGACACACATAATGATGCATACACACACATACATATGCATACACATACACACATACACACATACATACACATAGATACATACATACAGATAAACACATCAACACTCAGACACACACACATACACATAGATACACACACACATATACACACACATACACACATAGACACACACAAACATAATGATGCATACACACATACACATGCATACATAGACACACATAATGATGCATACACACACATACATATGCATACACACACATATGCATACATACATGCATACACATACACACATAGACACATACACACATACACACACATAGATACATACATATACATAAACACATACACACTCATAGACACACACACATACACATAGACAACACACACATATACATACACACATACATAGATAGACACATACACACATAATGATGCATACACACACATACACATGCATACACACACATATGCATACATACATGCATACACATACACACATAGACATATACACACACATAGATACATACATACACATAAACAAATACACACTCATAGACACACACACATACACATAGACACACACACACGCACACATATACACACACAAACACACATAGACACTTACAGGCATAATGATGCATACACACATACAAACACATATACACACACACATACACACATACACACATATATGCATACACACACATAGAGAGACATACTCACACATACACATGCATGCATATATATACATACATAATGCATATGCATACATACATACATACATACATGCATACACACACACATATACACATACATACACACACACATATACACACACATACACACATAGACACATATACACATAATGATGCATACACACACATACACATGCATACACACATACACACATATACACGCACATACATACACACACACATGCATACATACACATACTTAATGCATACACACTTACATATGTACACATATATATATTGATTTCTAACCATTTTGTTTTATATGTTAGGTATTATGGATCCCAGTAGAGAGAGAAAGGCGAAACTCACTCTCATAAAAAGTCTTATGAGAGCAAGAGTTCCGTCTGATACTCTAGGGGCCATAATGCGTGATTACTCAGAGATGTTTGATGAGGAGCTAGATTATACGATCCAGATGCTTACCCAGCGATCAGACGAGGGCTCTTCTGCGGCTCCACATGCAGGAAGAGAGCTAGCTGCTCATAGGTATGTTTTGTTTTCATAAACTTTTTTAATGATATTATAACACATGTTTTTATTTATTTCTATCTATCTATTTTCAGGACACCTATACCACCTCCAGCACGTGATAGCAGAGCAGAGTTGCCTATGAGGACATGCATAGGCACCTTAGGACTAGAGTGCGACATAGAGCCAGAGGGGAACATTGTGCACATAGGGAATGGATTGGAGTTCAAGAGAAGAATGCGGGCACTATGCGACTCTTACCTGCGCTTTATCCACTTACCGTGGAAGTAAGTAAAAGTTTTACATATAAATTGAAATATATATCTTATGTTTTATTTACATTATGTTTTTTATTTTTGTAGTGAGCATGATGAGAGGGATAAAAAATATGTGCTTAGTTCACTTGAGACAGAGTTTGGGACAGGATGGTCGCTTAAGTGGTGTTTAAAAGAGATGCGGACACTTATGGCTCATCGTCGCGACAATGCACAGTATGCACTGCTTTTATGTATATATATGTGGATATGAGTATGTGTGTTTCTGCATGTATGTATGTATATGAGAGAGAGAGAGACTAGATGTATAAATACACGCATACACACACATGCATATATACACACAGAACACATGCATATGAACATATAGATACACATACATACACAACACATGCATACGCATAAATAAATAAATAAATAAATAAATCCTATTTCAAAAATCCTAAAATGAAAACACTAATTTGGATATTAGGGTTTTGAAATCCCTAATTTAAAAACTCTAATTCAACTTTTTAGCCATATGTTTGAAGTATATGTACACCTCCGACGTCCTACTAGAGAGATGTCTCTCCTCCCAACCTTATGCCTCTATATATAGCTACTCGAATCAATGAGGATCATAATATATGTAAAGATATATACACATCATTTAGATTGAATACATAAATATAAAATGGAGTAGATATATTATGCATCACACATACATGCCTAAATGCACACATAAATATATATATACATACTAACATATTTACATGTACACATTTACACATAGACATATATACATATATACATGTACACATCACATATACATGCCTACATGCACACATAAACATATATATACATGCATACATATTTACATGTACATATTTACACATAGACACATATACATATATACATGTACACAATTATAAACACTTGCATATATTACATGAATACATGAATATTTACATAAATGCATATGCATATATACACATATGCATATTTAACACATGTATACATATATCACACACATGCAAACACATACATATACATGAAATACATATATATGCATACTAACATATGTATACATATAATACACATGAATACACACACATATGCATACATACATGATAAAAATTTGCTCCTCGCAGATAAAGCTATATATAAAATAATTAGGCATACCCCCGAGCTTCATGTTCTAACTTAGAAGAAATTGATTTCATCTCTCTAATAGGAATCATCGTTATTCAAGTTAATTAAGAAAACCTATTATCTGATATCCATTCAGAAGCTTCAAGTTATTGATCGATAGCTAGAGTAGAATTTACTATCTAATATGCTCATATGTTTTCATTATTACCATCATTTTGGTAAGACATCAATATAGTCTCATCTTCATTATCCTTATTGATTTCACTTATTTCTTCTATTGTTAAATCTATGTTCTCATGAATCACATCATCTATTGATGGATTAATATCTATTTCTGGTAATTCCTCTTCCTCATCAGTAGAATCAGCATGTAGAGAATTATCCTCTTCATAAAAAAGATTAGTATCATTATCAGGTATAATGATTCTTTCTATTTCAGATGTTGATGTATCAGTATCTGATGCTAAATCATCAAGAGGACTTTCTTCGATCTCTCTAACAATAAACTGTTCAAACAATGACCTACCTCTTGGTTGCACATGAACTGAATTGCCACCAAGGATGAGCATCTGGGTTTTTATAAAAAAATGCTTGTTCAATATGCCTAGGAAGAATATATGGTTCTTTAGTAGATCGCATTACCTTGGAAGAATCAATTGCCTAAAACCCAGATAATTCCTTGCTTAATGTAGAATTACTACCTTTATACTCCGCTCGAAACCAGTCAACCTTCAAAATGACCTATCAAAATATATAACAACAAAAACCCATTATTAGGTGCTTAAAAAAATAACTAACTCTAAAAAAAATATATAAACTTTTTTCTACCTGTTTGAATGTACGAAATGAAATTTTGTAGATACCAACAATAGTTTCTACGTAACCAAGTTCGCTATCTATAATGTTCGTGTCTTTTGAGCTAGCACGTGATAGTTTCTTGAAAGAAGCAACAATACTAGAATCCTCTGTTTTACTGAATCAATGGCTTTGATTCTAATATGATGTCCAAAAGCCCACATATTAGTAAACATTCGAGCCTCCAAAATAGATTCAATTAGTAAATAGAAACTAACATACATATATGAAAGAAATAAAATATTATTTTAATAAAATTACCTTTCGTTCACAACCTATCATTAACTCTCTTTGCTCATCTGAGATTTCTTCATTATTTGCGTTGGCGCGTTGAAAACGACTATATAGCCAATCCGTGAAAGAAGGTATATCTGTAATCTCCTTATTATCAAGATTATGTCTAGATCTTTTGTTTTTTCACCTTTTACTTCGGAGACTTTGAAGTTCCTCGTACTCGCTAAGGAATGCTTGCATGCATTTGCTATTATATGCTACAAAAGTAGAAACATCATTTTTTTCTTGAAATGTAAATAAGAATGGAACCCCCTTACCTGATAATACCTCATTTGTTATTTTTGAAGAAGACTCGTTGTTCCATGCACGTGGAGCTTCATGAAACTCTTTCAAGGTACTCACTAATGTAATACATGCACTCTTCAAGCATCCATCCCTTTGCCATGGATCCTTCTGGTTTTGCTCTTTGTCGCACATAACCTTTTAGTATTCCCATAGATCGCTCGACCCAAAACATCCATCGAGTGTTGACAACACCTGCAATCTCTTTCTCATCTACAAGATGGACTAATAAATGAACCTGAATATCAAAAAATGAAGTAGGAAGTTCTTTTTCCATCAAACATAGTAGCTCTTTGCATTCACATTTTTTTTGTGGGATCGAATTTTTATCGATCTCTTTGGATGTAATCCACCTATACATATCATAAAAACAATCATAAAGAAGTTAATTAAAAAATAAAAGATATCCAATATTCATACATATTAAATATAAAAGTATCATAATTACCTTATAAGTGATCCAAGACGATAGATCACATCTCGTACTCCTTTCGTTGTACATCCATCGATAACCAAAGGTAAAATATGTTTCAAAAAGTTATGCAAGTCATGGGTCTTTAACCCAGATAAACTCTTATCATCCATAGTAAACATGTTTTGAAACGATGCTCCATATCCTGTAGGAGTCTTAATCGATTGAATTCTATTGTTGATAGTGTGTATCTCTTTTGTTGTAAGTACCCAAGGAGTAGATGCATAAGTCGTTTCTTGTCGATGTCTATCAAAAACTGGCCGTAACTTTGGTTTGGATTTTTGATCTTTCAAATCATTCCTTGATGCTATGGTATCTTTTAGTCCAAGAAGATGCTGCCATAGTGAATTAACCAATATTTTTGAATATATGCATAGGATCAAGAAGATGACATACTTTTAACTCTTTCCAATACTCCAAAGAATACCATATTGATATTGCACGAAGAGGAGACGGTGGCGGAGTTCCATCTGATTGATCAGAATCTACAAATAATGATATTTGATATTAATAATTTGATTATCTACATAAACAAAAAATTCACATATACATATTTACACATACACACATATTCACATATACACATTTACACATACACACATATTCACATATACACAACTACATATTATTGTGGGATAAATGCATGTATTTTGTATGAATGAGTGTATATGCATGCATGTGTGTGTACGTATATATGTGGATATGTATATGTATGTTTATGTTATATGTATGCATATGTGTATATGTATACATATATGCATGCATATATGTTTTTCATGTATATGTGTATGTGGGTATGTGTATGTGTGTGTATATATGTGTATGTATTCTGACTTTTTTTTTTCTGTTTGAGATTAAATGAACAGGAGATATTGTATGGTTGAAAAAAATAAGAGGCGAGCTAGCATACCACCTAAGTCGTGGCAGTTTTTTCGTACAGAGCTACGTCTTCAGGAGTCATTTCCTCAGCAGAAGGTACACAAATTAATAGTTTATATTTATAATTTATATATATTTTAGTAATTTTTTACATTTAATTTATGTTATTTTTTTCTTGAATAAACAAGCTGCTGCAAAGAAGAGAGTGGAGTCGGGCCACACATCGCATCTAGGCCAAATGGGCCATAATGTTTTTGTAGCTACGTTTGTAAGTATATGTGTTATTGTGAGTATATTTTTTATTTTAGTTAAAATGCAAGCAACTAATGTCTTTTATTTGTTTCATTGCAGCGGAAGGATTATGGCCGATATCCTACGAAACAGGAGATCGAGTATGCTACACATTTTGGATATCGGCGTTTGAGCGAGTATATGCAAGATCATCCTGATGCCTTTGTGAGTATTTTTAAATTTTTTATAATTATTTTGTTTTTATGAATGTTTTAATTATTTTATTTCTTTATGTTTGTTATATGTAATACAGGAGTATTATGGAGAGACAAATATGGATGAGGTGGAGAGACACACACAGGAGGGACGATCTCGATCGTCACAGGGTGATCATGACGATGACGAGGAGGAAGATCAGAATGATCATGATATTGCTGATGATGATTATGATCATGATGATAAATCATGATGATGATGATTAGGATTTTAGTTTATTATGACATTGGATTATATGTATTTACATTGATATATATATATATATATATATATATATATATATATATATATATATATATATATATATATATATATATATATATTATTTTAGTTATGTTTTGAATTGTGTGTATGGTATTAAGTAATGAAGAGTTTTGTTCTATTGATTGTTATTATTGTTTATATTAGGCATGTGTTTTAATACTTTAATTATGTATGTGTATGTATATGTATGTATGTGCATGTGTATGTGTGTGTATATGTATGTATGTGCATGTGCATGTATAAGTGTATATGTATGTATCAATATGTGCATGTTCTTGTGTATGTGCGTGTATATGTATATGCATGTACATGTATAACTCTATGTGTATGTGTGTGTATGTGCACGTATATGTGTATATGTAGGTATATGCATGTGTGTGTGCATGTGTATATGTGTTTTAATACTTTAATTTTATAATTCATTCATATGTGTGGACCTAAGTGTACATGTATGTGTGTGTATATGTATGTATGTGCATGTGTATGTGTGTGTATATGTATGTATGTGCATGTGCATGTATAAGTGTATATGTATTTATATATGTGTATAAGTAGGTATACGCATGTGTGTGTGCATGTGTATATGTGTTTTAATACTTTAATTATATAATTCATTCATATGTGTGTACCTAAGAGTATATGTATGTGTGTATATGTATGTATGTGTATGTGTATGTGTGTGTATATGTATGTATGTGCATGTGCATGTATAAATGTGTATGTGTGTATGAGTATGTGCATGTTCTTGTGTATGTGTGTGTATATATATATGCATGTATATGTATGTGTGTGTACATGTATATGCATGTATATGTATATGTGTGTATATGTATATGTATATGTATATGTGTATATGTATATGCATGTGTATATGTATGAAACATGCATGTGTATGTGGATGTGCATATACATGTATTTGCATATATGTTAATATATATATATATATATATATATATATGCATGCATGGACGTCTTTTTATGTGGTTGTAGGAATGTTTGTGCATATGCATGTGTATATGTGTGTATGTCTAAGTGTATGTACACATGTATCTATGTGTATATATGTGTGTGTATGTGCATGTGTATATATGTATATGTGTGAAAGTGCATCTTCATCATGTATAAGTGTATGAGTGCATATCAATAAGTGTGAGTATGCTATGTAATGAAAATAACACAATCCAAATGATCTACAAAGAATAGAAATTGTACTTACAATTGTTAGCCATACTTTTTTCTTGGTTAGCTTCTTGAATAACCTGCAATAAATAGAGAAAGAAGAGAGAGAGAGAGAGAGAGAGAGGGAGAGAGAGAGAGATCTAGAGAGAGAGAGAGATCTAGAGAGAGAGAGATCTAGAGAGAGAGAGATCTAGAGAGAGAGAGATCTAGAGAGAGAGAGATCTAGAGAGAGAGAGAGAATTCAAAGAGAGAAAGATGTAGAAAGAGAGAAACAAAGACAGAGGGAGACAATAAGAGAGAGCTTAGGCAAAACAATAATTCTGCATGTACTAGCTTCAGCTCGTAAGCGTAGTGCAATTGTGAACGTTGGAGAGCTCTTCGATCGGATGCGTGAAAATGCCGATCGCCGAGCCTCCAAGGTTTTAATTTTTGTCCGTCAACAGATCGTTGTGTAAGCGATGCTATTCATCGTCGAATACGCGACATTTTAGCATCGCTTATGCGACACAAGAAAGGGTCGCTTATGTGACGCTTTTAAATTGCGTCATTTTAGCGACGTTGTATGGGAACGTCCCAATCCCGTCGCTTCACAAGTCGCAAATACTGTCGTTTTCTACATCGTTTAATCGACAGTCGATGCGCGACGCTAATTATGATGCAAGTTGCAATTTTATAGCGACAAGATTCAGTCGCCTTAACCGTCGCTATATGCCCGTATTCCTTGTAGTGGTTTACCTTGCATTGATGCTAAGCTTCTCAAAATGCATATTAATCAAAACATTAAAGGAGTTCCTTAATTGAATGAAGAAAAAAGGTTTGGATACATTCAAATACATGTGCCATTATAGAAAGACAACACCTCATGTGGCTAGAGAGTGATTGCAAATGCAGTAAGGTTCTTGGAAAGCAGGTTTTACAATCCTGAGTTAAATTGTGAGACTATCCAGATGCTTGGGTGATCTTGATCAAGGAGAGAGCAATAAATGCCATTACGAAACATGCAATATGCCCTTATGATCCAAACGCACCTTCACCACCACACCACATAAAAAGAAGTCTAAAGAAAAGAAGAAAGGGTTTCCTATTCACTCCCCATTGAAGCATGGGCCAAAGAATAAGAGTAGAGGTGAGGGCTCCAAAAAGGACAGAAAGAAGGGTGAAACATTAGATTTTGTGATACTGTGCTTGATGCAATGGCTGGTCATAAAATGTATAGTTTTCTTGATGGTTTCTTCGGGTATAATCAGATTAAGGCTATTGAAGAGGATCATCATAAAATAGCTTTTATTACTGAATTTGGAGTCGGTTATGAGTTTTAGCCTAAGAAATGGACCACTGTCCTTCAATTATGTGGCACGTAAAGTATTTGAGCCTTATTTAGAAGACTTCATGAGAGTTTTTGTGGATGATTTTCTTGTCTTTGGTAAGCTTAGACAATCAGTTTAGTAGAAGAAGTTGAAGATGATGAGGAGGAGGATTTTTTGGACTCTTAATCCACTTGGATAGGGGCACATAAAGGGGATGGGGTCCTAATTACGGGGATGAACGTCCGTATGATGTTTCACAAAGCCAAGAGTGGTCCTCCACGAGGAGCTCTTGGTGGTGGGAGGCGGGGAGCCCGTTCAAGGGCTAAAATTGCTGTGAAATTTAGGCCCTTGATCCGGTTGTGCCAAGCGCGAAGATGACATGTTGGATGAGTGGTTCAGGTCATCCGATCGCTAAAAGTGGCTGTTTATATAACTAATTACCACCTTTCCAGATCGATTCTCATGCAATCCATCCCTTATTTCAACCATGAGGAGTTAGTTGACCATCATAATTATGGGGATGAAAGTGATCAAAGGATGTTCCAACGTGGCTATGATGTTTCACAGAGCCAAGAGTGGTCCTCCGTGAGGAGCTCTTGGTGGTGGGAGGCGGGGAGCCGGTACAAGGCCTAAAATTGGTGTGAAATTTAGGCGCTTGAGTGGGTTGTGCCAAGCAAGAAGTTGACATGTTCGACGAGTGCTTCAGGTCATCCGATCGTTAAAAGTTTCCGTTTAGATAACTAATTACCACCTTTCCAGATCGATTTTCATGCAATCCATGTGCCCCTTATTTCAACCCTGAGGAGTTGCTTGATGAAGGTTATCAATGGATGTTCTAACGTGCGTATGATGTTTCACAAAACCATTAGTGGTCCTCCTCGAGGAGCTCTTTGGTGGTTGTGTTCCTTCGTGTTAGACAAGACGAGTGAAATGAAAACGAGGTGTGGCCTAACGGGTTTTGAAATTTTGTTATAATCTACAGAACTCCGGGTCTTTTCGTTTGGAGCCTTGACTCTCACAGATTCCGTCGCGGACTTCTCAAGAAAGTTCCTTTTCCGGAAACGTCCGGCAGTTTCCACGCTCTTCTGGACTGCCCCGATGACTTCCCCATTAATACTCGAAAGCGCCTGTCGACAATTCGTAGAATTCAAAAAAGAAAAATAGACCCTTTATTTTTGGCCCTTTGGTCTTTCCCTGTATAGCAAAGTGTTTGGCTTCGCCGTGACCGGAGGGGAGAGTCTTCCGCGGTTGTGCTCTTTTTTCCTCTCCTTGTCGGAGGGTCTAGCCGTTGGGTACAGTGGTACAAGTTCGTTTGGCCATGGATGTGGCTCCACCCTCTCTCGTGAAATGTAATCGGGCCCCTCCCCCTGGGGAGTCCGGTACTCTGGCCGCGCTGCTGGAGGGGGGGTCGTGTGTCGCCCCTGGGGCATCCGAAAGTGTTGAATCCCCCATCGTGTCCCTCAGGAGACCCGCAGTTCTATCTGCTCAGGAGGAGCTCAAGAAAGTTTGCCTCGTCGGCCAAGTGTTTGGCCCTAGGCCCCCGCTCAAAATCGTTCGACAATGGCTTCGAAAAGAGTGGTTCCCTCGAGGACTAATTGTCAGCAAATGCCAGTTCTTACCAGCAAACCACATGCTGCTAGTCTTTGAAAATGAAGAGATGGCGTTCCAAGCCCTAAGCGTTGGCACCTGGCAGCTCGGTCGGGCGACCCTGTGCCTATTCAGATGGTCCCCGGACTTTACTCCCGACAAATCGAAATCACTTCGGTACCCTCTTTGGGTTGAGCTCCCTAACCTCCCATACTTCTTGTACAACTTCGTGTGGGACATTGTCTCTCCTATCGGCAAGCCGTTGGCTTCACGCGAAGACATTGGTGGTCTCATCTATGAAGGTGCGAGACACTCGTTCAATGCTAGGTGGCACCCACAAATCTGCGTCGAGGCCGACCTCAGTTCGCCGCTTCCATCAACGGTCAAAGTGGACATGGGCGAAGGAGAAGTTTGGGAGCAGGACATCATCTACAAAAACCTTCCCAACGCGTGCTTTCGTTGTGGTCAGCAAGGTCACAGGATTAAAGACTGCCCTCTCAGGCAAAAAAACAAGCGATTTCAAGAAGCCTCCAAAACTGCCCAAGACAACTTTGGCGATTTGACCCACTCGACCAAGGAAGGGGAAGGCAAGGGCCTCCTCAATCCACAAGCTGACGCTGATGGATTTACTGAAGTTAGAAGAAGAAGGAAAAGAAGTCCGAGGGCCAACGGTGAGAGAAACAACCTGCCAATTACCCCACACAGCAATTTGTATTGCAATCTTGGAAAGGAGATCAACGAGCTTGACTACCCAGGCGGGAAGCCACCTGAGGTAGACACCTACGACAAAGCCCTAGAGATCCCTGACAATAAAGAAACCGCCCAGGAGGGTTACACCACAAGCAAAGAAGATGGTTTCACCACTAGTAATGAAGACAACATGGATAGTGAAAGCTCCATCATCGGATCGACGATCCCGGAAACGGTGCTGAGTACGGGGCCCAATTCTCCCCAGCAAGGAGCATCCCGCAAAGGAAAGCAGCCTATGGAGCTACCCTGGAAAAGCCCCCACAAGAACCGATTTCTAAGTCGGGATCAGATCCCAGCGAAAAAGAAAGATGAAGCCAAGAGAAGAAAGGACAAGGCTCCCTCCCGCAAAGAGGGATCAACACAAAAATGATCGTTATCTCGCTAAATGCTAGAGGGCTAACCGACCCCTCAAGAGCGACCATCATTGGTCAATGGCTCCGCGACATTAGCTTAAACCCAGACATTATATGTATTCAAGAGATTAAAATTGACGGAGAAGACCTCCAGAAACGGCTCAGACAGGTCTCCTCGGCCCATGTGTGGATCCCAACGAAGCACCAGCGGGGATCCGAAGGAACGGTTATCGGTGTTAAACAACTCTGGCTTGAAAAGCTTGAGAACACCATTGAAGATGCAAGTCACCGTTGGATTGCGGTTTCTTTTGGTGCTCCTCTTTGTGTTACTATGGTTTCTTTGTACGCCCCTAACGGGGATTTGGAGAGACTGAACACTTGGGCTTCATTAGACTCGCTTCCCCACAACGCGTTTATATGTGGAGACTTCAACATGGTGGAGGACCCTATGGACAGATGGATGGGCAAGGGTAGGGTCATCGACAGTCGGGAGAAAGAAACGTGGGACATGACCAAACTCCACTTGGATCTGGTTGAGTTCAAAGACTCGACTGGCTTTTCTTGGTCGAATCTCCAAGCGGGCGAGGACCTGAGGAAAGCTAGACTCGATAGATGCTACATCTCTCAGAGGTTTACTCAACAGTGGGGCCACCCTACCAACACGCAACGCACTGACCTCACTATCTCTGATCACTACCCGATCGTTATCACTTTTCAACCTTCCAACAAAATCCGCAAGGCTCCGTGGTTCCATGCCAACGCTTCCACCTTCTCTCTTCCTTCTGTCCACCAAGAAATTGCCGATGTGTGGAAAGTGGCATTCGCCTCTGGCTTGGCCCCTGCCAAGTGCTGGAGAAGTGCGGTCGACAAGTCTCGTAAGATCATGATCAGAACTAAGAAGATGCTCGAGACTGCGCGGCGGGCTCGTAGGGAAGCTCTTTACCACAGACTCTGGCGGCTCGAGGAGGAAGTGAACAAAGGAAAACAACAAGCCCAGAAAGGCCTCAGAAAAATCAGAGCAGTGTTGAGATACGAGGAAGAAATACAAAGGAAAAACTTGCAAATCTTCTTCAAAGAGTGGTGGGCTGGCAAAGCCGACAAACCCACCAAAGAGATGTGTCGTATCCTTAAAAGGAAACACAACAGAGAGTCGATTCCCCTACTGCTAGACCCACATGGCAATGTATGCAATTCGGAAGAAGATAATTTCGGCATCATCGAGGGGCACTTCACGAGACTCCTGGGAACCTCGAACCCCCTTTCCCACCATAGAAGGGACTGTATGGCTGCCATTTCTAGGGTCTCCCCCCGGAGGATACCAACCAACCTCCACTCCCTGCTACATGCACCTATCTCGGAATCAGAAATCATTGAGGTCATTGATGCCCTCCCCCTAGGTAAAAGCCCGGGACCCGACGGACTCACTAACGAGTTCTTTAAATCCTTCAAGCTAGTGGTTGCCACCCCTCTTCGGATGGTTTGGCAAGAAGCGCTAAAGTTTGGTTCTCTTCCTTCTTGTCTAAATAATGGAATTATCAAGTTGGTACACAAGAAGGGGGAAAAGAACAGAATCGAGAACTGGCGGCCTATTACGATGCTCCAAACAGGATACAAGATCATCGCCAAAGTTATTGCCAACAGACTCTCGTGCCACCTGAGATCTTGGCTTAGTGAGGACCAAAAAGGTTTCATCAAAGGCAGGTCTATCCTGGAAACCATTATGGATATTTGGGAAGGTATTCAATTCGCAAATGAGTCCAATCAAGATGTGGTTTTCCTCAAGATCGACTTTGACAAAGCCTACGACAGGCTAGAATGGGACTATATTCTGCAGTCGCTCCAAGATCTCGGGCTTAGTCAGAAATTCACCAAGATGATCGCGACCCTTCTCGGAAACGCAACGACCCAAATCAACGTCAACGGCAAACTTTCGAAGGCAATCCATCTTAGAAGGTCGATTAGACAAGGGTGCCCTCTGGCCCCCCTTCTTTTTGCCATCGCCACTGAGGGGCTGAGCAGACTTGTGGCTCATCATGTGGAGGCTGGCAATATCAAAGGCCTCCGGCTGCCCCACGACCACAATCAAATCATCATGAGACTTTTTGCTGACAATATGAACGCGCTTCGTCCACAATGATAATACCAGTCTGGAGACTTTCTGGAGGTGTCTTGCTACCTTTTGTGATGCCTCTGGATCTAAAATCAACCACTCCAAGACCGCCTTTAGGGCTATCGTGGGACAGCATCCTGACCTTCTCATTGATCATGGCTGTCAAATCATACCGCAGGGCCAAATCTTTCGGCTTCTTGGAATCCCCTTGGGGTTTGGCGTCTCCATGGAGCAGCGATGGAACTGGGTATTGGCTAAACTCGAAAACAAGCTTAACTATTGGAGAGGTATGCAAACCAATCTCGCTGGGCGTGCGATGGTTATCAACACGTTCCTCCTCTCTTCTACAATCTATTTCCTTTCTTGTTGGAGACCGAACGAGCAAGGCCTGTCCAAGCTGAACAGTATTTGCAGAAATTTCCTGTGGACGGGCGACCATAACAGAAGGGGGGTGCCTAAAATCAAATGGGCCATCTGCACTAGCCCTAGAGATTGCGGGGGGCTTGGTATCCTGGACATTGGGTGTATGGCTAACAAACTGGCAGCCAAATGGATGATTAGGGCTTGGTGCAATAGGGAGGCCTCGTGGGCCAAGCTGATCTTCAGAAACAAGAATGAATTGGCCCTCACGGGGCTCCCGAACTGGAAGAATCTTGACATCATGACCCTGCTTTTCTCCCCGATCCCCGTCTTCCCAAAAGGCTCTAATCTCGTGTGCTCCCTCTGGAAGGGCTGGAATAAAGTCAAAAGCTTCACAAGAATTAGTGAGGACTGGAAGTGGGCGGCCGGAATCAGACAAAACGACTCTATCTGGTTTCCGATTCACGGCATCCGGAGTGTGGAGTCGTGGAACATTCAAAACGCCAAGAAGCTATGGAACAAAGGATTCAAAAAATGGAAACACCTCTGGAAACATGACACCAACAACTGGATCAACTTCGAGGATATTGACCCTCGCATAAACATCTCCTACGAAGAATGGAACACCTTGCAAAGCAGATGCCTCGCTTGGGATCGCCACAAGACGCGCCTTCTCATGGGACACGATTCACCGAACTCGCTTGGTCTCAAATGGCACAACGGAAATAGCCTTCTCAAAATCCCGAACATCAAAGAAACGGCTGACCTCCAGATCAGCCTCAACAAGAAGTGGTGCCTGTCTTGGACGCGGCTTCAATGGGACATGAAATTCATGAGTATCTGGCACCCCCTTATTGAGATTAAGAAGTCTGTCCTCTTATGGCAAATTCTTCATCGAGGAATTTGGACCAACCACAAGGCTAACAAACTTTGTGGGATCCCTCCTTGGTGCAAACGCTGCCACCGTGCTATTGAAGATGTCCCACACATCTTCCTCACTTGCCCCAACTCCTACAGAATCTGGCAGACGGTTGGAATGAAAATCAGACTTCAAAAACAGCTTAGTTGGAAACAAGTCCTTTTGGGAGAAGCGATCGGCTGCTCTGCGACACTCTGGAACGCCATCAGAGGGGAAGTCCTGTGGAAAATTTGGCGGGAGAGGTGTGCTCTAAACTTCGGCGATCCCCCCAGGGAGTGGTCGATTGAGAAATCACTATTCCTCTTGGGCAAAAGGATAGTCAACAGCAAGAAGTCCCCCCCCTTCAGACACCATCAAGTTCTCCAGTTGATCAACAACAAGCTTAAACCCAAGTGGGCCCCGCATGAGGGCGATGAGAGGGTGATTAACCTTCTCTGTAATGCAACCTAGGATTCAATCAAGCTTCCCCTGCTTTGTGGGATTTGGGGGGTCCCGTGGGCACTAGTCCCCTTCTATTGTACCTTTGTTTCTTAATTTAATTCAAGTCCGGGAGAGTAGGCCATTGCCGAACTTCCTTTATGAAAAAAAAATTCGTAGAATTCTGAGTGATCCTGTGACCTACGCGCTTGCGTTTGCTGTATACAGGCTTCTAAGTATCTCGTGCGAAGTTCCCCTTTCTCGCATTTCAGTCACGCAGTTTGCTGTTCTTGAAAGCCATGGCTCTGACTCCCTTCCATATCGGAGGTAACAACATTTTCGACCCTTTCAACATAGATTCCCTCATCTTTGGTAGCCGATCCTCGGATCGCCCTTCCAGTTACGCCCGTGATGTGGCAGCCGTTGCGAATACACAAGTCGACTGGAAGGAAACACCAGAAGCTCACATTTTCAAGGCCAACCTTCCTGGTACGTGTTTTGTCTGTGTAGCTTTCACAAGATTCAAACAGCTAAGGCTTTTCAATCGTGTGCATCGTCGTTGTGGCGATCTGAGAGACTCGTGCATCGATTTCTGAGTAGCAAGTCATCTAAGTACGTCTTTTCTTTGTCGACGCAGGTCTGTCGATGGATGAAGTGAAAGTGCAGGTAGAGGAAGGTCGGGTATTACAAATAAGTGGGGAGCGGAGGAAAGAAGAGACTACGCAAGGAGAAACGTGGCATCGCGTCGAGCGACTTCATGGGTCGTTTCTACGCAGATTCCGTCTTCCCGAAAATGTCAAAGTGGAGGAGGTGAAGGCGGGAATGGAGAATGGAGTCCTAACTGTGACTGTTCCGAAGATGCAGAAGCCTTCCGCTAAAACGATTGACATCACATGCAACTAGAAACCTTTCGTTATTAACTTGAATGATCGAGGCAGTTAACTGGTGTATGTGAAAACCAATGATGCTTTGCAGGCTTTCTTATAGTTGATATTTAGCACACTGCAGGCTGGCTGAATGTTGAATCTAGAAACGCCATACTCCCATTGACGCTTACATTTGAGTCTTCTGAATCCTGTTTTGATCCGAATATATAGGATGAGTTTGGCGTGGCCACTCTCTGTGTACAGACGTGAATATATAATGATGCCTGCCGTGACCTCTGATCTTGGTGGTTAAACGTCTGGTTCCTGTAATGTTAGACTTGAAACGAAGAGCACAATGTGGAACTATAAATATCTAAAGAAAATGTGGAAATTTTGATTTTTCCAATCTCTATCTGTTAGAGGCTGTAACTTGCCAAAACTGAAGGCAATTGAAGTGATTTCACTTTGAGGTACTCAAGGAAGCTAAATAAATAGAGTTTTTCAGGTCCTTAAATTGTTTTGGGATGATGAAAGATGTATTATTGAGCCGGTTTGTGGCTTTTTTTGTAATATTTATGGCAAGAAATCAAGGGGAGACTCGCTCGCGATAGTGCATATTATCTTTTTAGTCACCAGCACAAACGAACTTTGTACTTATCTATGCAGACCTACAAAGACAACATAGAAAAATAAAGAGTAGAGAGTTTCTCTTCATTTTATGCAGGTTTTGAATGGCCATTTGGCTTTTCGAGCAAACACTAACAGTCATGACATTGCTATTGCCCCAAATGGACGTTTTGAATCTTTCGTTTCGTGATCTGGTGATAAAAGTGAAGAGATCCTTGCTACATTCAAATTTTCTTGCCAATTCTTGAGCATATCTGCATTAAAAAATTGGATATGGTCATCAATGGAACTTAGGACTTCCATTGGATTTTCGAGCATGGATAGCAAGGAAGGAAAGCAGTTGCACTTTGTGATGAATTTATTGCCACATGCATGCTTGATAGCATGAATCGTTCAACCTTTCAGGAACCATTCTAGATATTCTTTGCGCATCTTTAAGAACATTAATAGAACATGAAGATTGCTATCTTTTTTTTTTTAATCTAAATGATTAATACATATGAGAATATGAAGTATTTTCTTAATAGAGTATGCAAAATTTGTATATGTTACCAAAGATTGGTAAATATAATACTCTCTTTAAAGACATTGAGAATTATCTCAAGAAATCACTATAATTATGGATGGAAAATTGGCTCAATCAATTGATAGTTTTTGGCATTCGGATGGAGAATTCGCTCAATCAATTGATAGTTTTTGGCATTCGGATGGAGAATTCGCTCAATCAGTTGACAGAGCTTTTGGCATTGGGATGGAGAATTCTCTCAACTAATAGACAGTGTTTGCCATTGGCAATTACCTCACCCTATTAGAAATATCTTTTTTGCATGCACATACATGAAAAAGAAAGCTATCTGACCAGGTTAACTAAATGAGGATGGGGTTGACACTCATCTCAAAGCATTAACACTTCATTTTCAAAACCTCCACTAAGATATTCAAAGAAAAGAAGAATACCAAAGAAGTAAAGAGGTTTTGAAACCTTGTAACTAAGAAAATGTCTTAGAGCCTTGGACTTTAACTATAGGATTATAACTAAGATTTAGAGCGGTATATGTATATGTACCCGAGAGGAAACGAAGTATGAAGAGAAAATCTATGTGGATTATGGCAACTTCATTAGACATTGGAACCCAAATATAAATCCAAATTATATCTACACTATAGGATTTCTAAAGGAAATGACATAAGGCTTCGCCATAAGCATTGTGCATGAGAAATTGTATACGTTTGTGAGGTTTTATAGAGGATTTTTCTATTTTATACACCTTCGGTGTAAATATCTTATGACCACATCCAACCATGTGAAGGTTTGAGAACCTTCAAGGGAGTCGCATCGTATGAATATGAGACTAGTTTTACAAACATGAACTACCATTGAGCTTTTCACTAAGGAGAGTACTCGAAGAGAGAAAATTGAGAGACACACATAGATCAACCTTGGTCGCTCTATCCCACCATAGTGACCATCTTTACAGATCATGGGCTCCCACCTAGGAGCTCTCTCATCCATTCTTTTCCCAAATCACCTTTCCTATATAAAGAGTGGTTCATGATGCAGCACTTGCCAACCACACATCCACGGTCCTAATCTTCTTCTTGAGGTTAATGTAATATTTCCTTTCCCTAAGTTCCATTTTTTTCTCAATATGGCAGTGGAAGGCATTTGGTAAAGTTTCTATACTCGTCACTACAATAGGCCCCTATTGCACAATACAATGTATGTAACCATGTATGTCTGTTCTTTTCCCATATCCTTCCCCTTAAGAAGAGTGTTGAGACATCAGAACAAAAAGTGGAAATCCATCTTGTACGTGTCTACTATCTCAATCCAATGTTATATGCACTTGATGGAGTAATAATGTGTATGACAACTATGGAACTCTATGGATCTATTAAACCATGTAATAAATCTAAGTCTTTTAAATGGGATATACAAGTATTTAGTTGCTTAATAATAAAATTACGGAGTAGGATGTTACTAACTCAAATATGTACTGAATGGGATTTTAGTAAAAAAAGTGGTTGAAATCGGATATACCAGAAATGTCATATGAACTAACTGATTATTTGCGTGTACTAGTAAATTTTTGGTCTATTTAAAGAATGAGCTCGAGGAGTGAAATGATCGCCATTTGTACATGATGCTACTTTCTTGTAATGGTTTTTTCTTGATTGAAGCTATTATGATAACAATAAATTCTATTTTGTTCTATTTCAGCATCGTAACTCCTAGATCTTACTACATAGTATATCTTTATTCACATTGCTCAGTTTTCTGTAAAGTTTGTATGTGATTTGATTCAGATTATCTTCTAATCATGCTGCTCTGGATTAGCGTGTCTTGAGAACTTTGTGTGAAATTTTATGTGTTGCTTAACCCCAACACATTTGATGATCCTACTAATCAATTTTGTAATAAGACAAGAAATGAATTGCACATCAGTGGAGTATATTTGGAAACGTTTATTACACAAGGGCTCATGCTGCTATGTCTCAATTAGATACATTAGATAATTTGGACAAGTGGCACACTACAGTGGAAGACAAAGATATTGAAGAAATTGCTCTAGACCAAGAGGGTGTAGGAACGATTGCAGCCAAAGCAAGGTTGGTGGGAGGGTATTCAAGGAAGCTAATCCTCATAAGAGGAACTACAAGGACAAGAAGGTGACTCCAGTTTGGCCCACTAAGGGGGGCCAGTAGATAAAGATCTAGAGGATATCCCAAGCCAAAGAATATGCCACAAACACCACCTAATCCCAGGGTCAAGATAGTAAATTTAGAGGAGGATCTAAAGAAGATGTGGATTGCCATGTCGTTGAGTTTGAAATTAAGTGAACAACCAATGGCTATGCCACGTTGTATGGTGATGCGATGAAATTGCAACAATTTGCCGCTACCTTGGAAAGTAAGGCCAAATGCCAGTATGACATTGGGCACTTTGCAAACTATAATGCATTCAAAACAGCCTTTTGCAAAGTTCTAGAAAAGAGAAGACTCTGACTTATGCGATGTGAAAATTAAGAGCAATCACGCAAAGGCATATGTTAGTGAAAGACTATGCACAAAATTTTGAATTTTAGTGGAAGGCTATAGGGCAGTGAGAGACGTACATATGAAATGTTAGCTGAGTATTTCTTGAAGGGATTAAGAAGGAGCTTGAGGAATGTGGTAGCTAGCATAGATGTAGCAGGTGGATTCAGTGTATTACTATTAGCTACGGTCAAAGTAGAAAAAAATTTCGAAAGGACAAAAGGTAAGTATGCTAACTTTGAATCATGAGATGGATCAAGGACAACATCAGACTCAGAAAATGATGCTATAGACACAGGTTGGGATAGTTAAATAAGGAAGTTTAAATAAAAAAGAATCGTAAGAATAAAGCTAAACATCTTAAAGATGAAGACTTGATAAATAAATTTAAAAATCTTGAATATTTGGTACCTCCACCAAAGGAGAAGGAATTCTGTGACATTTGTGAAAAATAGGGGCATAGTATGGCTTGATTTTGGTATAATCCAAAGAATAGAGGGCAGCCTTCAAGATATGAGGAGACAAGTAAGAATGAAGTGGTAGTGAATCAGTAAAAACTTGTTAGAGGATGAGAAGGTTACAATCCAAAAAGACAAGGAAGGCCTCCATGGTAAGAGCAATAAAATCAAGAAGCTAGACCAAGGATGGTAATGCCACGTGTATATAGTTCTGTCCTAGATCATTGGATAAGGCCAAATTCTCCATTATCGATAAAACATAGGGAAGAGAGAGGAGTGTCGGTGGCAAGGTATAATCAACCAAACCAATAAGCTCAAGCACAACAATAAAATCATCAAGGGTCTCAAGCTAATGTCATTTTGATCGAGTTAGCAAATGCAAACTCAAGTAGAACAACAAAACCATCAAGGGGCTCAAGCTAATGTCATTTTGATTGAGTTAACAAATGCAAAGGAGCAGGTAGTAGATAATCTCAGACATAGGTACATAAAAAGACATATCCTATGAAGCAATAGAATTGTGACTATAATCAATGTTTGACATCAGAGGAGGTTGAAGTCCTTGCAGTAATAAGATCAAAACAAAAAGGAACAATAAACTCGAAGGAGCGAAAGGGGATTTAGCAAAGTAAGGTTAGTCAAGAAAAATTTGATTTAGACGATACAAAGTGTGTCATCGTTCAACACCAAGAAGTCAACAACAATATCAGTAGTGAAAAAAATAATGATTGTTTGAGGTATTTATTAATGCTCCTATACAAATATCATTGGACCAGTTATTAGCACTAGTTCCGACATTGAAGAAAAAATTATTAAATAGACTTTTGTTGTTGATAACATGGATCGGACCGATGTACATTTTATGGTACCAGCCATGAAAGCTTAGTTTAAGGATAGGAGGTTTCAAGAAGTATTATAAGGTGGTGGATCTAGTGTGAATATCTTTTCAAAAAAGGTATATAAATAACTGAATGTAGGTGAATTAGCTTTGGGCCCATTGCACGTCAGAATGGCTAATCAAACTAGAGACGTTTAACCATTTGGAATCTTGAAGAAATAAGAAATAAAAGTAGTAGGAATGATGTTTATGGTAATTTTTGTGGTTATTCACATTGCTCAATTTTCTGTACTTTTATTCACATTGCTCAATTTTCTGTAAAGTTTGTATGTGATTTGATTCAGATTATCTTCTAATCCTTGTGCTCTAGATTAGCGTGTCTTGAAAACTTTGTGTCAAATTTTATGTGTTGCTTAACCCCAACACATTTGATGGTCCTACTAATATTGTTTGTAATAAGACAAGAAATGAATGTCACATGGATGGAGTATATTTGGAAAAGTTTATCAGACAAGGGCTCATGCTCCTATGTCTCAATTAGATACATTAGATAATCTGGACAAGTGGCACATTACAATGGAAGACCAAGATATTGAAGAAATTGCTCTAGACCAAGAGGGTGTAGGAACAATTGCAACCAAAGCAGGGTTGGTGGGAGGATATTTAAGGAAGCTAATCCTCATAGGAGGAACTACAAGGCCAAGAAGGTGACTCCAGTTTGGCCCACTAAGGGGGGCCAGTAGATAAAGATCTAGAGGATATCCCAAGCCAAAGAATATGCCACAAACACCACCTAATCCCAGGGTCAAGATAGTAAATTTAGAGGAGGATCTAAAGAAGATGTGGATTGCCATGTCGTTGAGTTTGAAATTAAGTGAACAACCAATGGCTATGCCACGTTGTATGGTGATGCGATGAAATTGCAACAATTTGCGGCTACCTTGGAAAGTAAGGCCAAATGCCAGTATGACATTGGGCACTTTGCAAACTATAATGCATTCAAAACAGCCTTTTGCTAAGTTCTAGAAAAGAGAAGACTCTGACTTATGCGATGTGAAAATTAAGAGCAATCACGCAAAGGCATATGTTAGTGAAAGACTATGCACAAAATTTTGAATTTTAGTGGAAGGCTATAGGGCAGTGAGAGACCTACATATGAAATGTTAGCTGAGTATTTCTTGAAGGGATTAAGAAGCAGCTTGAGGAATGTGGTAGCTAGCATAGATGTAGCAGGTGGATTCAGTGTATTACTATTAGCTACGGTCAAAGTAGAAAAAAATTTCGAAAGGACAAAAGGTAAGTATGCTAACTTTGAATCATGAGATGGATCAAGGACAACATCAGACTCAGAAAATGATTATATAGACACAGGTTGGGATAGTTAAATAAGGAAGTTTAAATAAAAAAGAATCATAAGAATAAAGCTAGACATCTTAAAGATGAAGACTTGATAAATAAATTTAAAAATCTTGAATATTTGGTACCTCCACCAAAGGAGAAGGAATTCTGTGACATTTGTGAAAAATAGGGGCATAGTATGGCTTGATTTTGGTATAATCCAAAGAAAAGAGGGCAGCCTTCAAGATATGAGGAGACAAGTACGAATGAAGTGGTAGTGAATCAGTAAAAACTTGTTAGAGGATGAGAAGGTTACAATCCAAAAAGACAAGGAAGGCCTCCATGGTAAGAGCAATAAAATCAAGAAGCTAGACCAAGGATGGTAATGCCACGTGTATATAGTTCTGTCCTAGATCATTGGATAAGGCCAAATTCTCCATTATCGATAAAACATAGGGAAGAGAGAGGAGTGTCGGTGGCAAGGTATAATCAACCAAACCAATAAGCTCAAGCACAACAATAAAATCATCAAGGGTCTCAAGCTAATGTCATTTTGATTGAGTTAGCAAATGCAAACTCAAGTAGAACAACAAAACCATCAAGGGGCTCAAGCTAATGTCATTTTGATTGAGTTAACAAATGCAAAGGAGCAGGTGGTAGATAATCTCGGACATAGGTACATAAAAAGACATATCCTATGAAGCAATAGAATTGTGACTATAATCAATGTTTGACATCAGAGGAGGTTGAAGTCCTTGCAGTAATAAGATCAAAACAAAAAGGACCAATAAACTCGAAGGAGCGAAAGGGGATTTAGCAAAGTAAGGTTAGTCAAGAAAAATTTGATTTAGACGATACAAAGTGTGTCATCTTTCAACACCAGGAAGTCAACAACAATATCAGTAGTGAAGAAAATAATGATTGTTTGAGGTATTTATTAATGCTCCTATACAAATATCATTGGACCAGTTATTAGCACTAGTTCCGACATTGAAGAAAAAATTATTAAATAGACTTTTGTTGTTGATAACATGGATCGGACCGATGTACATTTTATGGTACCAGCCATGAAAGCTTAGTTTAAGGATAGGAGGTTTCAAGAAGTATTATAAGGTGGTGGATCTAGTGTGAATATCTTTTCAAAAAAGGTATATAAATAACTGAATGTAGGTGAATTAGCTTTGGGCCCATTCCACGTCAAAATGGCTAATCAAACTAGAGACGTTTAACCATTTGGAATCTTGAAGAAATAAGAAATAAAAGTAGTAGGAATGATGTTTATGGTAATTCTTTTGGTTATTCACATTGCTCAATTTTCTGTACTTTTATTCACATTGCTCAATTTTCTGTAAAGTTTGTATCTGATTTGATTCAGATTATCTTCTAATCCTTGTGCTCTAGATTAGCGTGTCTTGAAAACTTTGTGTGAAATTTTATGTGTTGCTTAACCCCAACACATTTGATGGTCCTACTAATATTGTTTGTAATAAGACAAGAAATGAATGTCACATGGATGGAGTATATTTGGAAAAGTTTATCAGACAAGGGCTCATGCTCCTATGTCTCAATTAGATACATTAGATAATCTGGACAAGTGGCACATTACAATGGAAGACCAAGATATTGAAGAAATTGCTCTAGACCAAGAGGGTGTAGGAACAATTGCAACCAAAGCAGGGTTGGTGGGAGGATATTTAAGGAAGCTAATCCTCATAGGAGGAACCATAAGGACAAGAAAGTGACTCCAATTTGGCCCATTAAGGGGGCCTAGTAGATAAAGATCTAGAGGATATCCTAAGCCAAAGAATATGGCACAAACACTACCTAATCCCACGGTCAAGATAGCTAAATTTAGAGGAGGATCTAAAGAAGATGTGGATTGCCATGTGGGTGAGTTGGAATTTAAGTGAACAGTGAATGGCTATGCCACGTTGTATGGTGATATGATGAAACTACAACAATTTGCGGCTACCTTAGAAAGTAAGGCCATGAGCTTGTTTAGCCAGTATGACATTGGGCACTTTGCAAACTATAATGCATTAAAAACAGCCTTTTGCAAAGCTCTAGAAAAGAGAAGACTCTGACTTATGCGCTTAGAAAATTAAGATGAATCACGCAAAGGAATATGTTAGTGAAAGACTATACACAAAATTTTGAACTTTAGTGGAAAGGCTATAGGGCAATGAGAGACCTACATATGAAATGTTAGCCGAGTACTTCTTGAAGGGATCAAGAAGGAGCTTGAGGAATGTGGTAGCTAGCATAGATATAGCAGGTGGATTCAGTGTTTTATTATTAGCTACGGTTAGAGTAGAAAAAAATTTCGAAAGGACAAAAGGTAAGTATGCTAACTTTGAATCATGAGATGGATCACGGACAATATTGGACTCAGAAAAGGATGCTATAGACACAGGTTGGGATAGCGAAATGAGGAAGTTCAAATAAAAAAGAATCGTAAGAATAAAGCTAAACATCTTAAAGATGACGGCTTGATCAATAAATTTAAAAAGTTTGAATATTTTGTACCTCCACCAAAACAGAAGGAATTTTGTGACATTTGTGAAAAAGAGGGGCATAGTATGGCTCAGTGTTGGTATAATCCAAAGAATAGAGGGCAGCCTTCAAGATATGAGGAGAGAAGTAAGAATGTAGTGGTAGTGAATCAGTCAAAACTTGTTAGAGGATGAGAAGGTTACAAGGCCTCCATGGTAAGAGCAATAAAATCAAGAAGCTAGACGAACGAGGGTAATGCCATGTGTATATAGTTCTATCATAGATCGTTGGATAAGGTCAAATTATCCATTATCAGTAAAACATAGGGAATAGAGAGGAGTGTCGGTGGCAAGGTATAATCAATCAAACCAACAAGCTCAACCACAACAACAAAACCATCAGGCAGCTCAAGCTAATGTCATTTTGATTGAGTTAAAAAATGCAAAGGAGCACGTGGTAGATATTCTCCGACATAGGTACATGAAAAGACATATTTTATGAAGCAATGGAATTGTGACTATAATCAATGTTTACATAAGAGGAGGTTGAAGTCCTTGCAATAACAAGATCAAAACAAAAAGGACCAATAAACTGGAAGGAGTGAAAGGGGATTAGGGAACGCGTGCAGAAGAGGATTTAACAAAGTAAGGCTAGTCAAGAAAAAATTGATTTAGACGATACAAAGTGTGTCATCGTTCAACACCAGGAAGTCAACAACAATATCCGTAGTGGAAAACATAATGATTGTTTGAGATATTTATTAATGCTCCTATACAAATATCATTGGAGCAGTTATTAGCACTAGTTCCGACATTGAAGAAAAAGTTGTTAAATAGACTTTTGCGACAATAGGTAAAAATAAGTGAGAATCACATGGCGGAATTAGTTGTTGATAACATTGATCGGACCGATATAGATTTTATGGTACTAGCCATTAAAGCTTAGTTTAAGGATAGAAGGTTTCAAGAAATATTATTAGGTGGTGGACCTTGAGTGAATATCTTTGCAAAAAAGGTATATAAAGAACTGAAGGTAGGTGAATTAGCTCTGAGGCCATTCCATGTCAAAATGGCTTATCAAACTAGAGACGTTCAACCATTTGGAATCTTGAAGAAATAAGAAATAAAAGTAGTAGGAATGATGTTTATGGTAATTCTTGTGGTTATTGAGATGTTAGAGTCAACATCTCCTTATGAAATGTTGCTAGGTAGACCATGATTTAGAAGTGCTAACGTCAAGCAAGATTGGGTCTTGAATGTGATGGTTATAACAAAAGGTAAAACAAAGGTGACATTGCATGCAAGGAAGAATATTTTACTTAAAGAGAAACCTCTCGCAGCTCAGACAATTAGTTTACTAGAAGAAGTTGAAGATGATGAAGAAGAGGAGTTTTTGAATGCCAATCCTATAGTGGTTCCTGTATTTAACATCGATGTCGAAGGCCTATTGCAATAAGACAAAATTCTATGGAAGCCAAGTGAGGAAGTTTTTCCAAGAAAAGAAATAGTAGGCACAAAATTAAGGAAGCTATGGGAAGCGAAGGGAGAAATTTCGACTAAAGAAGCCAAGGAGCAAGAAGTAAAGGAAGTTGAAGACATGGTAGAAAATCCTTTGACATCCTTGATGCATCCTGGACTTCTCGGGGAATTCCGGCTACCTTCACCAAATATGTTTTTTGTAGGCCTTCACAAGTGAGAGAGGAGGGAAAATCTCGACGACAGCGTAAAGTATTTGAGCCTTATTTAGAAGACTTCATGAGAGTTTTTATGGATGATTTTCTTGTCTTTGGTAAGCTCAGACAATCAATCTAGTAGAAGAAGTTGAAGATGATGAAGAGGAGGATTTTTTGAACTCTTAATCCACTTACATAGGGGCACATAAAGGGGATGGGGTCCTAATTAAAAGGATGAACGTGCGTATGATGTTTCACAAAGCCAAGAGTGGTCCTCCTCGAGGAGCTCTTGGTGGTGGGAGGCGGGGAGCCTGTACAAGGGCTAAAATTGGTCTGAAATTTAGGCCCTTGAGCCGGTTGTGCCAAACGAGAAGCTGACATGTTGGATGAGTGGTTCAGGTCATCCGATCGTTAACAGTGGCTGTTTATATAACTAATTACCACCTTTCAAGATCGATTCTCATGCAATCCATGTGCCCCTTATTTCAACCATGAGGAGTTAGTTGACCACCATAATTATGGGGATGAAAGTGATCAAAGGATGTTCTAACGTGGCTATGATGTTTCACAGAGCCAAGAGTGGTCCTGCGCAAGGAGCTCTTGGTGGTGGGAGGTGGGGAGCCCGTACAAGGCCTAAAATTGGTGTGAAATTTAGGCCCTGGAGCCGGTTGTGCCAAGCGAGAAGCTGACATGTTCGACGAGTGGTTCAGGTAATCCGATCATTAAAAGTGGCTGTTTATATAATTAATTACCACCTTTCCAGATCGATTTTCATACAATCCATGTGCCCCTTATTTCAACCATGAGGAGTTCGTTGACCATCATAATTATGGGGATGAAAGTGATCAAAGGATGTTCCAACGTGGCTATGATGTTTCACATAGCCAAGAGTGGTCCTCCTTGAGGAGCTCTTGGTGGTGGGAGGCGGGGAGCCCATACAAGGGCTAAAATTGCTGTGAAATTTAGGCCCTTGAGCCGGTTGTGCCAAGCGAGAAGCTGACATTGCATTCGGAACGTGCCAAAACCCTAAGATTGAATGTCTATTTGCATGATTTCGATACCCAGAGGTCTTGATAAGCCTCTTTGTATTGATTTCGAGACACGATCGATGCAAGCGATTAGGCCCATCCAAGATTTCTAGATGAGCCTAATCGCTTGCATTGGTCGTGTCCTAGATTCATGCACAAATAGGCTCATCAAGACCTCTTGATATCAGAATCATGCAAATAGACAGTCAATCTTAGGGTTTTGCATGTTTCGGATGCAATGGTAGCATTATTTTCTTGAAATTATGAGCCAATAGCAAGATAGGAAACTTCACGACCGATGCAAGGGAAATAAGCTAGTCAAAGGTGTGTCAAACGCGTGTAATCGCTTGTATCAATCGTATCGGGTATGAAGCACAAGTATGCATGGGTGATGAAGAGAGAAATTCTA
Source organism: Ceratopteris richardii (assembly GCA_020310875.1). Classification (NCBI taxonomy): domain Eukaryota; kingdom Viridiplantae; phylum Streptophyta; class Polypodiopsida; order Polypodiales; family Pteridaceae; genus Ceratopteris; species Ceratopteris richardii. The sequence continues at coordinate 112,371,105 of CM035425.1, read as the reverse complement.
TGAACATTGAAAATGTGAAATGGTGAAGGGGACTCGTATTTATAGTCGAGGAGGACGGGGTAACGCTCACATGACGTGGACCAATAAGCGAGTCACTACAACATATGAGGGGCATACCAACGCTGCATATACCGAGGGTCATAGTCGACGTCAGTATGGGCCTCAAAAAATGTGACTTGGAGATACTGATGGTCAAGTAACCGTCAGTATGACCGTTTTAAACGGATCATCGGTGTGGCCTGCACCCGCTGGTATGTGCGTCGGTATATGCGTCATTATAGGCATCGGTATGAGCGTCGATATAAGCGTCGGTAATTTGCTGTGAACTACTGACGCCCATACCGGCACCCATACCGGCGACGAGATTTAAACATACCGCGAACCCGAGAGCAAAACTTCACATTTTTGCAGGTGTTTGAATACTGTTGGTCTTCTGTCGAACTTGTACGCGCGAACCAAATTGCAACCTGCATTGTCTTGTGCACACACACACACAGATCTCTCTCTCTACACACACACACAATCTCTCTCGGTTTAGATCTCACATCTTGGTAAGTGCTGCGCATACTGTTAGCATTTGTGTGTCTCTATGCTTTAGGTTTTTATAATTTCTCTTTTCTTTGATTTTTTAGAAGCTCTTTGGCGTCGATTGTTTGGAATTGGACGATAGACGACATACATCACGCTTTGACGACAACGATCCAAAAGAGGGGCATACTTGTAAGTGATTGTCTTATTCTCGATTGATAGAGAGAGAAGGAGAGAGAGAGAGAGAGAGAGAGAGAGAGAGAGAGAGAGAGAGAGAGAGAGAGAGAGAGAGAGAGAGAGAGGAGAGAGAGAGAGTGAGAGATAATGAATAATGAAAGAAAGGAAGATAGAGATAGGAAAATAGAGCATACACGCACACACATACACACACATTTACACACATACATGTACACACATGCATACATACACACATACATGTACACACATGCATACATACACACATACATGTACACACATGCATGCTTACATACACACACCTATACACACATGCATGCTTACATACACACACACATATACACACATGCATGCATACACACACATACAAATTTACACACATGCATACATACACACACATGCATACACACATACACACATACATACACACATATATATACACATATGCATACATACACATACACACACACATATACACACATACATACACACACACATATATACACACATATACATACATGCATGCATACATACACACACATATACACACATGCATGCATACACACATATACACATATACACACATGCATACATACACACACATGCATACACACATACATACACACACATATATACACATATGCATACATACACATACACACATACATATATATACACATATACATTCACACACACATATACACACATGCATGTATACATACACACACTTACACATACACACACATGTATACACATGCATACACATACACACACATGCATGCATACATACACACGTACACACACATGCACACACATGCATGCCTACATACACACACATACACATACACACACATGTATACACATGCATACATACACATGCATACATACACACGCACACATGTACACATGCATACATACACACAAATATATATACACATGTATACATACACACATTTAATCCTATTTTTATTTTGAAGTTTTTTTTTACATCAAATATATAAAAATAGGATTAGGGTTTTTACGCTATTTACACATACATACACATATATAATATATATATACATGTATATAGACATGTATACAGACATGTATACCTGTACAAGGGCTAAAATTGCTCTGAAACTTAGGCCCTTGAGCCGGTTGTGCCAAACGAGAAGCTGACATGTTGGATGAGTGGTTCAGGTCATCCGATCGTTAACAGTGGCTGTTTATATAACTAATTACCACCTTTCAAGATTGATTCTCATGCAATCCATGTGCCCCTTATTTCAACCATGAGGAGTTAGTTGACCACCATAATTATGGGGATGAAAGTGATCAAAGGATGTTCTAACGTGGCTATGATGTTTCACAGAGCCAAGAGTGGTCCTGCGCAAGGAGCTCTTGGTGGTGGGAGGTGGGGAGCCCGTACAAGGCCTAAAATTGGTGTGAAATTTAGGCCCTGGAGCCGGTTGTGCCAAGCGAGAAGCTGACATGTTCGACGAGTGGTTCAGGTAATCCGATCATTAAAAGTGGCTGTTTATATAATTAATTACCACCTTTCCAGATCGATTTTCATGCAATCCATGTGCCCCTTATTTCAACCATGAGGAGTTCGTTGACCATCATAATTATGGGGATGAAAGTGATCAAAGGATGTTCCAACGTGGCTATGATGTTTCACAGAGCCAAGAGTGGTCCTCCTTGAGGAGCTCTTGGTGGTGGGAGGCGGGGAGCCCATACAAGGGCTAAAATTGCTGTGAAATTTAGGCCCTTGAGCTGGTTGTGCCAAGCGAGAAGCTGACATTGCATTCGGAACGTGCCAAAACCCTAAGATTGAATGTCTATTTGCATGATTTCGATACCCAGAGGTCTTGATAAGCCTCTTTGTATTGATTTCGAGACACGATCGATGCAAGCGATTAGGCCCATCCAAGATTTCTAGATGAGCCTAATCGCTTGCATTGGTCGTGTCCTAGATTCATGCACAAATAGGCTCATCAAGACCTCTTGATATCAGAATCATGCAAATAGACAGTCAATCTTAGGGTTTTGCATGTTTTGGATGCAATGGTAGCATTAGTTTCTTGAAATTATGAGCCAATAGCAAGATAGGAAACTTCACGACCGATGCAAGGGAAATAAGCTAGTCAAAGGTGGGTCAAACGCGTGTAATCGCTTGTATCAATCGTATCGGGTATGAAGCACAAGTATGCATGGGTGATGAAGAGAGAAATTCTATGAACATTGAAAATGTGAAATGGTGAAGGGGACTCGTATTTATAGTCGAGGAGGACGGGGTAACGCTCACATGACGTGGACCAATAAGCGAGTCACTACAACATATGAGGGGCATACCAACGCTGCATATACCGAGGGTCATAGTCGACGTCAGTATGGGCCTCAAAAAATGTGACTTGGAGATACTGATGGTCAAGTAACCGTCAGTATGACTGTTTTAAACGGATCATCGGTGTGGCCTGCACCCGCCGGTATGTGCGTCGGTATATGCGTCATTATAGGCATCGGTATGAGCGTCGATATAAGCGTCGGTAATTTGCTGTGAACTACTGACGCCCATACCGGCACCCATACCGGCGACGAGATTTAAACATACCGCGAACCCGAGAGCAAAACTTCACATTTTTGCACGTGTTTGAATACTGTTGGTCTTCTGTCGAACTTGTACGTGCGAACCAAATTGCAACCTGCATTGTCTTGTGCACACACACACAAAGATCTCTCTCTCTACACACACACACAATCTCTCTCGGTTTAGATCTCACATCTTGGTAAGTGCTGTGCATACTGTTAGCATTTGTGTGTCTCTATGCTTTAGGTTTTTATAATTTCTCTTTTCTTCGATTTTGTAGAAGCTCTTTGGCGTCGATTGTTTGGAATTGGACGATAGACGACATACATCACGCTTTGACGACAACGATCCAAAAGAGGGGCATACTTGTAAGTGATTGTCTTATTCTCGATTGATAGAGAGAGAAGGAGAGAGAGAGAGAGAGAGAGAGAGAGAGAGAGAGAGAGAGAGAGAGAGAGAGAGAGAGAGAGAGAGAGAGAGAGAGAGAGTGAGAATTAATGAATAATGAAAGAAAGGAAGATAGAGATAGGAAAATAGAGCATACACGCACACACATACACACACATTTACACACATACATGTACACACATGCATACATACACACATACATGTACACACATGCATACACACACACATACATGTACACACATGCATGCTTACATACACACACCTATACACACATGCATGCTTACATACACACACACATATACACACATGCATGCATACACACACATACAAATTTACACACATGCATACATACACACACATGCATACACACATACATACACACACATATATACACATATGCATACATACACATACACACACACATATACACACATACATACACACACACATATATACACACATATACATACATGCATGCATACATACACACACATATACACACATGCATGCATACACACATATACACATATACACACATGCATACATACACACACATGCATACACACATACATACACACACATATATACACATATGCATACATACACATACACACACACATATACACACATACATATATATACACATATACATTCACACACACATATACACACATGCATGTATACATACACACATACACATACACACACATGTATACACATGCATACAGATACACACACATGCATGCATACATACACACGTACACACACATGCACACACATGCATGCCTACATACACACACATACACACACATACACACACATACACATACACACACATGTATACACATGCATACATACACATGCATACATACACACGCACACATGTACACATGCATACATACACACAAATATATATACACATGTATACATACACACATTTAATCCTATTTTTATTTTGAAGTTTTTTTTTTACATCAAATATATAAAAATAGGATTAGGGTTTTTACGCTATTTACACATACATACACATATATAATATATATATACATGTATATAGACATGTATATAGACATGTATACAGAAATATACATATTTTAGGTCTAGATATTTAAGATTAGGTTTTTAGGGTTTAGGCATACATATCACTCAATTATATTTATATTAAGGAAAAATATAGAGAAAAATAAGAAAAAAAATCTGAATATATAAATCAGTATATATATAAAATATGATTAGGGTTTGAGGATTAGGGGTTTAGATTTTGATAGGTGTTTAAGTATTTAGGTTTTAGTATTTCAGATTTAAGTCTAAGTCTTTCTGATTAGGGTTTTAGGGTTTTAATACATAGATAACATATATACACAAACACACATATACATATAATACATACATACATGTAGATACACATGCATACAAAAATATACATATTTTAGATTTAAATCTTTAAGATTAGGGTTTTAAGGTTTTAACACCTACATAACATATATGCACACACATACACATGCACATATAATACATATATACATGTATATACACATGTATACATAAATATACATATTTTAGGTCTAGATCTTTAAGATTAGGGTTTTAGGGTTTAGACATACATATCACTCAATTATAGTTATATTAAGAAAAAATATAGAGAAAAATAAGAAAAAAAATATGAATATATAAATAAATATATATATAAAATATGATTAGGGTTTTAGGATTAGGGGTTTAGATTTTGATAGGTATTTAAATATTTAGGTTTTAGTATTTCAGATTTAAGTCTAAATCTTTAAAATTAGGGTATACACACATACACATATATATGTACATACATGTAGATACACATGCATACAAAAATATACATATTTTATATTTAAATCTTTAAGATTAGGGTTTTAGGGTTTTAACACCTACATAAAATATATGCACACATACACATGCACATATAATACATATATACATGTATATACACATGTATACAGAAATATACATATTTTAGGTCTAGATCTTTAAGATTAGGGTTTTAGGGTTTAGACATACATATCACTCAATTATATTTATATTAAGGAAAAATATAGAGAAAAATAAGAAAGAAAATCTGAATATATAAATAAATATATATATATAATATGATTAGGGTTTTTAGGATTATGGGTTTAGATTCTTATTGGTGGTTAAGTATTTAGGTTTTAGTATTTCAGATTTAAGTCTAAATCCTTAAAATTAGTGTTTTAGGGTTTTAACACCTACATAACATATATACACACATACACATACACATATAATACATATATACATGTAGATACACATGCATACAAAAATATACATATTTTAGATCTAGAATTTTAAGATTAGGGTTTTAATTAAATATATATAATTAAATATATAAAATTAAGTATATAAAAATAGGACTACATACTGAAAAAATCTGAATATATAAATAAATATATATATAAAATAAGATAATTATATACATAAATAAATATAAAAAGAACTATTATTTAAATAATTTAATTAAATATATAAAATTAAATATATAATAATATGATTACGTAATGAAAAAATCTGAATATATAAATAAATATATATATAAAATAGGATAATTATATAAATAAATAAATATAAAAAGAACTAATGTTTTAAAAATTTTAATTAAATATTTATAATTAAATATATAAAAATAGGATTAAGTAAGGAAGAAATTTGAATATATATATAATGTATATATATATATATAAGGTAGGATAATTATATAGATAATAAAAAATGATAAGAACTAGTATTTTAAATAAATAAATGAAAATATATATGATTAAATATATAAAAATAGATTTAAATTTAATCATTTTAAATAGAGTGAATATATATACAATACACAAACACACATACTTATACACCTATCTATATGCACATATATATACATATACACATATATATACACATGCATATATATATATATATATATATATATATATATATATATATATATATATATATATATATATATATATATATATATATATATATATATATATATATATATATATATATATATATATATATATATATATATATATATATATTATATATACATATATATACACATGTTTTAGGTGTAGGTCATTTGGATTAGGGTTTTAGGGTTTTAACACCTACATAACATATATACACACATACACATACACATATAACACATATATACATGTATATACACATGTGTATATAAATATACAGAATTTAGGATTAGATCTTTAAAATTAGGATTTTAGGGTTTAGGCATACATATAACTCAATTAAGAGGAAAAAAATCTAAATATATAGATAAAATAAGATAACTATATAGATTAGGGTTTTAAAATTAGGGTTTTAAGTTTTTTTAGGTATTTAAGTATTTAGGTTTAGTATTTCATATTTAAGTCTTTAAGAGTTAGATTTTTAGGTTTAATAAAAAAACAAGTGTTCTAAAATGTCCATATTGTAGCAGATGGCTTCTTTGGATCCTGAAGAGAGAATAGCATGTCCTTGCACACAGTGCAAGTATCAAATTTATCGGAAACGACGGATTTGTACTGCACATGTTAGAGAGCATGGATCCTTTGATAGGAGTCGACTAGAAAACCTACGTTATCATTCGCATGGTCCCCCATGTGAGCAGATGGACCCAAACGACATTGCACCAGTAACCTCTTGTGGAAAAAAGAGAGCAAAAAAGGACTTAGACGTACAAGCAAGCACTAATAATATTACACAGAATGAGCATATGGAAGAGATGCTTGAAGCATTTTATGAGATGGACGAAGATCATGATGGTGAAGAAGGTGTCGAGATGGACACAACAGAAATTCCACGGTCAAAAGTTGATGAAGAATATGAAAACATGCGAAGATTAGCTCGTTTACCGCTTTACAATGGAGCAAAGATATCTGTACTACGTGCTTCACTCGCGATGCTCAATCTGCAATCCATTTATGGATGGTCAGATAGTAGTGTCATTGAATTGTTCAGGTAAGTGGAGAACAAATTGGCTTTCATTGTTGTATCACAATAACTTCAGTTACTAATATCATTTTAATTGCTTATTGCAGGCTTCTTGAAGATCAATTTTTGCCAGAGGGCAATGACATGCCTCCAACATGTGGAGATGCGAGAAAACTTTTACAATCCATTGGAATGGATTGTACTAAAATTCATGCTTATCCGAATGATTGCATTCTCTTTCGGAATGAGTATGAGCATCTCCATGTATGTCCAAAGTGTGGAGCAAATAGATTTAGAGAAGCCGTTGTAGGCGAAGCAATCCCCGCAAAGGTTCTTCGCCACTTTCCTATCATTCCACGAATTAAGAACATGTTTAGATGCAAATCTATAGCTGAGTTAATGTCATGGCATACAAAGAGCAGGTCTATAGATAATGTAATGCGAGTGCCAGCTGACTCTGATGCTTGGAAGCACATAGATAGTAAGTGGCCAGAGTTTGCTAGTGAGCCTCGGTCCATACCTCTACGCCTAGCTATAGATAGAGTGAATCCATTTGGATTACGTAGTTCTTCATGGAGCACATGGCCTGTATGTTTGGTCAATTATAATATCCCACCATAGTTGGCCACAAAGAAAGGTCATTTATTATTAGCTGCTCTTATTGTACCAGGTAAGTATAAGGTAAAAAACATGGATGTATATCTTGCACCACTTGTGGAAGAAGTGTGCATTTTATGGGATGGGATTACTGTGCGTGACATGTCTCAACCTATAAGAAAACGAGACGTGCAAGTGCAATGCATACTTATATGGACGATGCATGATTGGCCTGGTTATGGTGATTGTTCAGGTTTATCGATTTCGGGTTACCATGCTTGTCTTTTATGCGGACCACGACTCGAAGCACGCTATTCCAAAGCACTACGTAAAACTGTCTATGAAGGACATCATCGATATTTGCATGATGGAAATGTTTTATGTGAAGGACAAATTGGTCAACAAGCCAATACCAAATGAAAGTTAGCGATTGGAAACAACTGTGGGATTCAAAAAATCCAGTTGCTGGCATAAAAGGGTTGTCCATTTTTCATGAACTCCCTTATTGGAGTGAATTGGTGATCAATCATTTGGTAGACCCGATGCATATTTTTAAGAATATGGGAGAGATGCTTTGGAAAACTTTGATCGAAAAGAAAGAAAGCAAAGCACAAAGGGAGGACTTAGAAGAGCGAGGTCGTATGCGAGAGTTGTGGGCAATTACTAAGCCCAACGGAACAGTATCGTTACCAAGAGCTCCTTGGGTGCTTTGCAGGATGGAAGAGCAACAAGTGAAGAAAACAATTTCAGAGTTTCGTACACCTACTGGATGCATGAGGTGTCTAAAGATTGCTTTCACATGAAACGATGATCTTGCAGGACTCAAGTCTCATGATTGGCACAAGTTTTTACTGTTTGTGCTCCCTGTAGCCCTAAAAGATTGTCTTTCAAAGGATGTACGAAAAACCATTTATAAGATTAGTTCTTTAGTATGGTGGATATCTTCTAAAGAGATAAATAGAGATAGCATAGAGAGTGCAAAACTCAATGCTATCGAGGCTCTTTGTATGGTAGACAAATACTTTCCCATAAGTATTCTCACTATTCAACTTCATTTACTGGTTCATGTGGTAGATGAAGTTGCAATAGCAGGAACTGTCCATAGTCGATGGACGTTCTTCTTAGAGCACTTTATGAAGACATTAAAAGGGTTTGTTCGACAGAGAGCACGTCTAGAGGGTAGCATGGCAGAGGGATGGCTTGTACAAGAATCTCTTGTATTCATAACTGAGTTTCTACGTATATCGGATCCCGAAATGCCTCGCTTATGGAGTGATGATGAAGGTGTTCGTCTTGTAGGCAATGAACCACAAGGTAAAGGATTGCAAAGAAAATGGATGCAGCTTTCAGAGAGAAGGCAATGAAGTTTTGCATAGTTAACTCTGCGCCTATGCAAAAGTGGTTAGAAAGGTATGAACTTGCCAAGGAAACTAACACAAAGGAAAGAGCTTAGTTTCGAAGAAATTGTTCCACTCGATTTTCACCTCTTCCTGAAAATCTTTGACCTCTCCCACCTTTTCCAATGAGCAGATGGCTAGATACAGGTGTTTCATAAGCAAAGGCAGTAGGTGAAGATATCTCTGAAGAAGAAGAAGAACTCGCAAAAGGATGTGATTAGGAGTATATTAAATACGGTGCACTATGGTCTCATGGGCGACACTTTCGAATCGCACGAATCGATCAAAATAGGTCTACTTTTGATAGTGGAGTGACGGTGAATTTTTTGTAAAAAAGTAGAGCGAGTGCAAGAGATGATAATGCTCTAGAAGGTGAGTTAGATTATTGTGGTGTGATTCAAGACATCTTGAAACTATCTTTCAGATAGTTTGATTACTTTGTTTTTGATGTGAAATGGTTCAAAGTAGTCACCTCTGGAAGAAACACAACAGTGAGATGGGATAAGAGCAGTTTGCTTCAAATAGACTCCACAAGATTATGGACAGAAGAAAGGGATACATTTGTACTTCCCGAACACTGTGAGCAAGTTGTTTTTATGCCAGATTCAAAAGACCCAGAGTGGCTATTTGTTTTACAAGTCACTCCACGTAGTAGACAAATTTCTGAAAACATAGATGTAGAAGAGAGTCCATCTCTAGTGGACTCAGAGATTCATTCGATAGTCGAGGAGGAAGAGATCATTGTTCGAGAAGAAGAGGTCATTGAAGAAGAGGTCATTGTTCAAGAAGACGAAGCAATAGATGATGATCAGGAGGAAACCAGCATAGCAAGCGATTTAGAAGCCATCCACATAGAGATGGATAATCTTGGTGCCTCGGATCTTCAAGAGGATGCTAGAATAGAGGACTTTTGAATAAAACACTTGTACGTACTAATTTTTGTTTTTTTGTTTTGTTTACTCTCTATATTACTTTTCTTATCGCATGCTAATTATTTGAGTTCTTTTATTATAGAGCACGATGGGAGACAGTCCTCCAGTCACTCCACATTCCATGACAGAGGAGCAGTTTTTGGAGTTCATCTCTCAGGTTCCTTCTACGTATATGGCCGATGCATCACAGTATTGGATCGCTCATGGTAGCACTCCTCCTGGCCTCACTCCTCGCGGCCTTACTCCTGCCGGCCTCACTCCCGCTAGCCTCACTCCCGCCGCTGTCACTCCTGCCGGTGTCACTCCTGCAGGTGGTGCTACTCCCGTAGGAGCTATGTCTCCTAGCTTTGTGATTCCACCACGACCATCTTTGCATCCATCTCCTACTGGGTCTACTAGTAGACATGCGCGTTCGACACCTCAGCACGATACAGGTTCTGGCCTGTCTCGTAGATCGAGGTCACACTCTGGAGTAGGAGGTTCTAGGAGTGGATCTACAGGTAGGTGTGGAGGCGGAGGAGGCAGTTGTTGTGGAGGCAGTGCGACGGACGTTGTGTCGCTCGCTTCTACTCCTAGGAGGAGTACCTCAGATGTAGGTACGCCACGCAATACACCACGTGGAACACCACGTACACCTTGGGGTGCTCATGACCATGATGACTCCAAGGTGTATAGTATCCGAGATGGAGCTCCGATGATGGATGCGGCTCGCAAAGCAATGCGTGCACGCATATGACAGCTTTGCTCCATCTAGTTTGGACACTCCATCATGTTGAAATGGAGTGAACAGGATAAAAATCGGAAGAAATTATATCACACAGACGATTTACCAGGAGTTTCGACCAGCCGATGGACAATCTATTGTCAGTTCAGAGTGGATTCTGCACACCGCATGTGAGGTCATGTCCCATCGACAATCCGAGGCACGTGATGCATTCAGAGAAGGCTTACCAAAGCCTGTATGGTTAGATGCTGAGGAGTGGGACATGATTCGTGACGAGCAGCAGTAGACTCCTGATCAATATTGCCAACAGCGAAATGCGGCAGCCACACGCTTAGATATGATTGGACCATCACATTTGGGCAGCAGCAGATATGACATGATGCGTCATGAGTTTGTAAGTACCATTTCATTTATTGAATTTATTTGTGTTAAATTTCTCATCTATGTTTCTCTAATCTTTTTATATTTGTTTCAGGAGCTCGCAATGGGTCGTCCTCCAACACGAACGGAGGAATCTTACGAATATAGTCATGGGTTGACTACACCATTGCACGACTTGGAGGGACGCGGTGCGGTAGTTTCATGGGAGCATTTGCGATGAGGTAATTAATTTATAAACTTGGTTTTTACTTGTTGTTTGTAATTTTCATGTGAATTTATCTCATTCCATTAATTTTCTTTGTTGCAGGACTGTTGATATGGAACATTCTTTGCATGTGTATGGTAGTGGAAGACCAATATTTTGTATTTGATTTTCATATGGCAATACATTGCTTTGCCACATTTTGTAAAAGCGTCATATATGACAGTGGTTTGCCACACTCTTGTACATGCTTCATTATTGAAATATATAACTTCTTTTGTACATAGTTCATAGTTCATTCTGATTATCTCTTTTGTGTCCAATAATACTTTGTTTCATGAAATCATATTTCGGTTGTCATTAGAGTACACATCACATGTACTCGGTTTTTTTTGGGCAGAGTGTGTTGTCTTTTGTTAAGCAACATCATGGTAATGTTGCTGTAGCAAAAGACAAAACACTCTGCCCAAAAAAAATTTTGCAAGTATGGTCGCCGATATACGCGACGGTACTCCCAGTAGTGTCATCGGAATAACCATCGGTACTTCCAGCAGGTGATGGTATAGGCGACGGTACTTCCAGTAGACGCCTCGGTATGAACATCGATATTACCGGCGTATATACCGATGCATATACGAATGCATATACCGATGCATATACCGATGCATATACCGACTCTTTGGTACCGATGCGCAAACTGACCTTTACACAGGTGTCACGACAAATTAAGCCGCGTTCATTTTCCTCGGTAAAAACCTCGGTATACAATTGATCTGTTGTAGTGAGTGCCACATGGCAAAAGGACATTGGGAATCATAATGGCTAGATGACATGGCTTACTCCAATGATGGCATGTGGCATTGTACGTTGGGATTTGCAATGGCTAGATGACATGGACCAATCACACACTGCCACATGTCACCAACAGTCAACTCATTTCAGAGACCTATTTAAGCTCCTCTATTCTTTTTTTTTCATTTTTTTGTGAACTCCTTGCTACCACCGACTTGCCATTGTCTTCGAGTTTTTACATGCTTTTCAAAACTTTCCATAGACCACATTCTGTGTGAGGATTTAGGGACATTCGAGGATTTTCGGATGACCCTAATCGCTTGCATCGGTCATGTTTCTTGAGTGCTTTGTGAAAGTCCTTTTAATTAGTTTTTCTGCTTTTTAAATTTGTTCCAAGCTTTTAAACTCTTTTTTGTGCAAGTTAACACGACCGATACAAGCGATTAGGGACATCGGAGGATTTCGAGATGACCCTAATCGCTTGCGTCGGTCGTGTTTCTTGAGTGCTTTGTAAGAGCCTTTTTACATTAGTTTAAATTTTTGCTTTTAAATTTCTTCCAAGCTCTTAAACTCTTTTTTAAAATTTCTCTTCTTTGTCCTAGCTATAATCCTCGGATGTCCCTAATCGCTTCATACCCAATACGACCGATGCAAGCGATCACATGCATTTGACCGGCCTTTAACTAGCTTATTTCGCTTGCATCAGTCGTGAACTTCCCTATCTTACTATTGGCTTATAATTTCAAGAAACTAATGCTACCATTGCATCAGGAACGTGCCAAGACCCTAAGATTGACTACCTATTTGCATGATTCTGATATCGAGAGGTGTTGATGAGCCTATTTGTGCATGAATCTAGGACACGACCAATGCAAGCAATTAGGCTCATTTGGAAATGTTGGATGGCCCTAATCACTTGCATCGGTCATGTCTGGTTTTTAATACAAAAAGGCTTATCAAGACCTCTGAGTATCGAAATCATGCAAATAGACAGTCAATCATAGGGTTTTGGCACATTCTAGACGCAATGGTCGCATTATTTTCTCGAAATTCTTAACTAATAATAAGATAAAAAAGTTCACATGCAATCTAAGCTTCAAGATGACCTCCTTTGGACACGAGCAATTCAAGCGACTAGGCTGATGCAAGCGATTAGGCCCATCTGATATACTCTGATGACGCTAATCGCTTGGATTGGTCGTGTCTCATGCTTTGTTTCTGCTTGTGTTTCCAGTTATTTCTATGAATTTAAAAGTGACATTGGACTTTTTCTGACCTAGGTTCTCAATTTTTCCCATAGTTATCTATATTGGATGAAGACAACTACATTGGCACGGGGAAGGGAACAAGGAAAACCATAGAGGAGAAAGGAAAGACAAAGATGGATATTCATTCAGTGATCCACTATCTTCCAAAATTGAATCCAAAATTGTTTTGTGTTATTCATAAGAAATATAGTGAAGAGGCAGATTTTGCACTATTCTCCTTGAGGAATCTTTCAAGATACATGGGTTTTACTTCAATACCCTTTAATGCATACAGAGTTTTGCTACTTGAAAGAACAGTTGCATTTAGAATTTTTGGATATGCCCTAGGATTCAATGCTTCAAGGGCGGGCTACTTCCTTTGTTACTCAAGCTATGCAATGGCTGTAGGGGTGTCAGATGTTAAAAGTATTGTTGGCTACAAGAGAAAAGAGTACCTCAGATATAGAGGAGATTTGCTAGAGCCAAGTTCATTCAAAAGACTCAAGAAGGATTAAATATATTTCTTTTCAAAGCTTACTACTCATGAAATGTACATAGATACACATATTTATTGCCCAAAGGGATACAAGACATTGCAAATATAAAGGATGTAATCTTTTTTTGTGTAATTGATCCATGTCCTAATATTAATCCTTATTGATCCATGATCTATTTTTCTGTAGTGAAAGTCCTATTTATCTGATGATAATAATCTTTTTTTTTGTAGGTTATGTCTAGGACAAAGAAGACAACAAGGACTTCTCTCCAATCATAACATGGAAACTTCGAAGTGTAAGCCTTGCCATACATTTTGTTGTGTTCTATTTTAAAGCCTTGCCATCCATTTTAAATTTAAGTTTACCTTGCAGTGATGCTAAGCTTCTCAAAATGCATATTAATCAAAACATTAAAGGAATTCCTAAATTGAATGAAGAAAAAAGGTTTGGATACATTCAAATACATGTGCCATTACAAAAAGACAACACCTCATGTGGCTGGAGAGTGATTGCAAATGCGGTAAGGTTCTTGGAAAGCAGGTTTTACAATCCTGAGTTAAACTGTGAGACTATCCAGATGCTTGGATGATCTTGATCAAGGAGAGAGCAATAAATGCCATTACGAAACATGCAATATGCCCTTATGATCCAAACACACCTTCACCACCACACCACATAAAAAGAAGTCTAAAGAAAAGAAGAAAGGGTTTCCTATTCACTCCCCATTGAAGCATGGGCCAAAGAATAAGAGTAGAGGTGAGGGCTCCAAAAAGGACAGAAAGAAGGGTGAAACATTATTTTGTGATACCGTGCTTGATGCAATGGCTGGTCATAAAATGTATAGTTTTCATGATGGTTTCTTCGCGTATAATGAGATTAAGGCTATTGAAGGGGATCATCATAAAATAGCTTTTATTACTGAATTTGGAGTCGGTTATGAGTTTTAGCCTAAAAAATGGACCACTGTCCTTCAATTATGTGGCGCGTAAAGTATTTGAGCCTTATTTAGAAGACTTCATGAGAGTTTTTGTGGATGATTTTCTTGTCTTTGGTAAGCTAAGACAATCAGTTTAGTAGAAGAAGTTGAAGATGATGAAGAGGAGGATTTTTTGGACTCTTAATCCACTTAGATAGGGGCACATAAAGGGGATGGGGTCCTAATTACGGGGATGAACGCCCGTGATGTGGCAGCCGTTGCGAATACGCAAGTCGACTGGAAGGAAACACCAGAAGCTCACATTTTCAAGGCCAACCTTCCTGGTACGTGTTTTGTCTGTGTAGCTTTCACAAGATTCAAACATCTAAGACTTTTCAATTGTGTGCATCGTCGTTGTGGCGATCTGAGAGACTCGTGCATCGATTTCTGAGTAGCAAGTCATCTAAGTACGTCTTTTCTTTGTCGACGCAGGTCTGTCGAAGGATGAAGTGAAAGTGCAGGTAGAGGAAGGTCGGGTATTACAAATAAGTGGGGAGCGGAGGAAAGAAGAGACTACGCAAGGAGAAAAGTGGCATCGCGTCGAGCGAGTTCATGGGTCGTTTCTACGCAGATTCCGTCTTCCCGAAAATGTCAAAGTGGAGGAGGTGATGGCGGGAATGGAGAATGGAGTCCTAACTGTGACTGTTCCGAAGATGGAGAAGCCTTCCGCTAAAACGATTGACATCACATGCAACTAGAAACCTTTCGTTATTAACTTGAACGATCGAGGCAGTTAACTGGTGTATGTGAAAACCAATGATGCTTTGCAGGCTTTCTTATAGTTGATATTTAGCACACTGCAGGCTGGCTGAATGTTGAATCTAGAAACGCCATACTCCCATGGACGCTTACATTTGAGTCTTCTGAATCCTGTTTTGATCCGAATATATAGGATGAGTTTGGCGTGGCCACTCTCTGTGTACAGACGTGAATATATAATTGAAACTATCTTTTGTCACCAATATCAATTGTACTATGCACGAAGTTTCGCAGTTTTTGTAATATTTTGAATCCGTGTCAACACGAATCGTTCTGATTCTGTCCGTCTGTCCTTAAGCCCGTTCTCTCCAGTCTCTGACTCCGAGCTAATGATGCCTGCCGTGACCTCTGATCTTGGTGGTTAAACGTCTGGTTCCTGTAATGTTAGACTTGAAACGAAGAGCACAATGTGGAACTATAAATATCTAAAGAAAATGTGGAAATTTTGATTTTTCCCATTCTCGCATGTATCTATATTTTCTTATGATAGGTTCCAATCACTATCTGTTAGAGGCTGTAACTTGCCAAAACTGAAGGCAATTGAAGTGATTTCACTTTGAGGTACTCAAGGAAGATAAATAAATAGAGTTTTTCAGGTCCTTAAATTGTTTTGGGATGATGAAAGATGTATTATTGAGCCGGTTTGTGGCTATTTTTGTAATATTTATGGCAAGAAATGAAGGGGAGACTCGCTCGCCATAGTGCATACTATCTTTTTAGTCACCAGCACAAACGAACTTTGTACTTATCTATGCAGACCTACAAAGACAACATAGAAAAATAAAGAGTAGAGAGTTTCTCTTCATTTTATGCAGGTTTTGAATGGCCATTTGGCTTTTCGAGCAAACACTAACAGTCATGACATTGCTTTTGCCCCAAATGGACGTTTTGAATCTTTCGTTTTGTGATCTGGTGATAAAAGTGAAGAGATCCTTGCTACATTCAAATTGTCTTGCCAATTCTTGAGCATGGATAGCAAGGAAGGAAAGCAGTTGCACATTGTGATGAATTTATTGCCACATGCATGCTTGATAGCATGAATCGTTCAACCTTTGAGGAACCATTCTAGATATTCTTTGCGCATCTTTAAGAACATTAATAGAACATGAAGATTGATATCTTTTTTTCCTTTAATCTAAATGATTAATACATATAAGAATATGAAGTATTTTGTTAATAGAGTATGCAACATTTGTATATGTTACCAAAGATTGGTAAATATAATACTCTCTTTAAAGACATTGAGAATTATCTCAAGAAATGACTATAATTATGGATGGAAAATTGGCTCAATCAATTGACAGTTTTTGGCATTCGGATGGAGAATTCGCTCAATCAGTTGACAGAGCTTTTGGCATTGGGATGGAGAATTCTCTCAACCAATAGACAGTTTTTACCCTTGGCAATTACCTCACCCTATTAGATTATCTTTTTTTGCATGCACATGCATGAAAAAGAAAACTATCTGACCAGGTTAACTAAATGAGGATGGGGTTGACACTCATCTCAAAGCATTAACACTTCATTTTCAAAACCTCCACTAAGATATTCAAAGAAAACAAGAATACCAAAGAATTAAAGAGGTTTTGAAACCTTGTAACTAAGAAAATTTCTTAGAGCCTTGGACTTTAATTATAGGATTATAACTAAGATTTAGAGCGGTATATGTATATGTACTCGAGAGGAAACGAAGTATGAAAAGAAAAATTATGTGGCTATACATTAGATTATGGCAACTTCATTAGACTTCATTAGACTATAGGATTTCTAAGGAAATGACATAAGGCTTCACCATAAGCATTGTGCATGAGAAATTGTATAAGTTTGTGAGGTTTTATAGAAGATTTTTGTATTTTATACACCTTCGGTGTAAAACCTTCAAGGGAGTCTCATCATATGAATATGAGACTTTGGAGTGACTTCGTTTTACAAACATGAACTACCATTGAGCTTTTCACTAAGGAGAGTAGTGGAAGAGAGAAAATTGAGCGACCAATCACCTTTCCTATTTAAATAGTGGTTAATATAATAGTTCCTTTCCCTTAGTTCCATTTTTTCCTCAATATGGCATTGGAAGGCATTTGGTAAAGTTTCTATACTCCTCACTCCCATTGGCCGCTATTGTCATATCGTTCCCCTTCAGAAGACTCTTGAGACGTCAAAACAAAAAGTGGAAATCCATCTTGTAAAGTGTCTACTATCTCCCATCTCATACACCTAGCTTACATACTCACATAAAATCAACCTCGTTCAAATGACCTCAATCCAATGTCATATGCCCTTGATGGAGTAATAATGTGTATGAAAACTATGGAACTCTATGGAGCTATTAAACCATGTAATGAATCTAAGTTTGCTGAATGGGTAGGATGTTACATGGTAGGATTTTAGTAAAAAAGGGGTTGTAATCAGATATACCAGAAGTGTCATTTAAAGAATGAGCGCGAGGAGTGAAATGATCGCCATTTGTACATGATGCTACTTTCTTGTAATGGTTTTTTCTTTTTTTTTTTTTTTAAATAAAGGAAGTTCGGCAATAGCCTACTCTCCCGGACTTGAATTAAATTAAGAAACAAGGGTACAAAAGAAGGGGACTAGTGCCCACGGGACCCCCCAAATCCCACAAAGCAGGGGAGGCTTGGTTGCTTCCTAGGTTGCATTACAAAGAAGGTTGATCACCCTCTCGTCGCCCTCATGCGGGACCCACTTGGGTTTGAGCTTGTTGTTGATCAAAAGGAGGACTTGATGGTGCCTGAAGGGGGGGGATTTCTTACTGTTGACAATCCTCTTGCCAAGGAGGAAAAGAGATTTCTCGATCGTCCACTCCTTGGGAGGGTCGCCGAAGTTGAGAGCACACCGCTCCCGCCAAATTTTCCACAGGACTTCCCCTCTGATTGCGTTCCAGAGAGCCGCAGAACATCCAATCGCTTCTCCTAAAAGGACTTGTTTCCAGCTAAGCTGTTTCTGAACTCTGATTTTCAGTCCAACCGTCTGCCAGATTCTGTAAGAGTTGGGGCAAGTAAGGAAGATGTGTGGGACATCTTCGATTGCACGGTGGCAGCGTTTGCACCACGGAGGGATACCACAAATTTTGCTAGCCTTTTGGTTAGTCCAAATTCCTCGATGAAGAATTTGCCATAAGAGGACAGACTTCTTAATCTCTATAAGTGGGTGCCAGATACCCATGAATTTCATGTCCCACCGAAGCCGCGTCCAAGACAGGCACCACTTCTTGTTGAGGCTGATCTGGAGGTCAGTCGTTTCTTTGATGTTCGGGATTTTGAGTAGGCTATTTCCATTGTGCCATTTGAGACCACGCGCGTTCGGAGCATCATGTCCCATGAGAAGGCGAGTTTTGTGGCGCTCCCAAGCGAGGCATCTGCTTTGCAAGGTGTTCCATTCTTCGTAGGAGATGTTTATGCGAGGGTCGATATCCTCGAAGTTGATCCAACTGTTGGTGTCTTGTTTCCAGAGGTGTTTCCATTTTTTGAATCCTTTGTTCCATAGCTTCTTGGCATTTTGAATGTTCCACGACTCCACACTCCGGATGCCATGTATCGGAAACCAGATAGAGTCGTTTTGTCTGATTCCGGCCGCCCACTTCCAGTCCTCACTAATTCTTGTGAAGCTTTTGACTTTATTCCAGCCCTTCCAAAGAGAGCATACGAGACTGGAGCCTTTCGGGAAGACAGGTATCGGGGAGAATAGCAGGGTCATGATGTCAAGGTTCTTCCAGTTCGGGGACCCCGTGAGGGCCAACTCATTTTTGTTTCTGAATATCAGCTTGGCCCATGAGGCCTCCCTATTGCACCAAGCTTTAATCATCCATTTGGCTGCCAGTTTGTTAGCCATACACCCAATGTCCAGGATGCCAAGCCCCCCGCTATCTCTAGGGCTGGCGCAGATGGCCCATTTGATTTTAGGCACCCCTCTTCTGTTATGATCGCCCGTCCAAAGAAAGTTTCTGCAGATGCTATTCAGTTTGGACAGGCCTTGTTCATTCGGTCTCCAGCAAGAAAGGAAGTAGATGGTAGACGAGAGGAGGAACGTGTTGATAACCATCGCCCTTCCAGCGAGATTGATTTGCATGCCTCTCCAGTAGTTGAGCTTGTTTTCAAGTTTGGCCAGCACCCAGTTCCATTGCTGCTCCATAGAGACGCCAAATCCCAAGGGGATTCCAAGAAGCCGAAAGATTTGGCCCTGCGGAATGATTTGACAGCCATGAGCAATGAGAAGGCCAGGCTGATGTCCCACGATGGCCCTAAAGGCGGTCTTATTGTGGTTGATCTTGGATCCAGAGGCCGCACAAAAGGTATCAAGGCACCTCCAGAAAGTCTCCAGGCTGGTATTATCATTGTGAACGAACGCGTTCATGTCGTCAGCAAAAAGTCTCATGATGATTTGATTGTGGTCGTGAGGTAGTTGGAGGCCTTTGATATTGCCAGCCTCCACATGATGAGCCACAAGTCTGCTCAGCCCCTCAGTGGCAATGGCAAAGAGAAGGGGGGCAAGAGGGCACCCTTGTCTAATAGATCTTTTAAGATGGATCGCCTTCGACAGTTTGCCGTTAACGTTAATTTGGGTCGTTGCGTTGCCGAGAAGGGTCGCGATCATCTTGGTGAATTTCTGACTACATCCGAGGTCTTGGAGCGACTGCAGGATATAGTCCCATTCTAGCCTATCGTAGGCTTTGTCAAAGTCGATCTTGAGGAAGACCACATCTTGATTAGACTCATTTGCAAATTGAATACCTTCCCAAATATCCATAATGGTTTCCAGGATGGACCTGCCTTTGATGAAACCTTTTTGGTCCTCGCTAAGCCAAGATCTCAGGTGGCACGCGAGTCTGTTGGCAATGACTTTGGCGACAATCTTGTACCCTGTTTGGAGCATCGTAATTGGCCGCCAGTTCTCGATTCTGTTTTTTTCCCCCTTCTTGTGAATCAGTTTGATAATTCCATTATTTATACAAGAAGGAAGAGCACCAAATTTTAGCGCTTCTTGCCAAACCATCCGAAGAGGGGTGGCGACCACCAGCTTGAAGGATGTAAAGAACTCGTTAGTGAGTCCGTCGGGTCCCGGGCTTTTGCCGAGAGGGAGGGCATCAATGACCTCAATGATTTCTGATTCAGAGATCGGGGCATGGAGCAGGGAGTGGAGGTTGGGTGGTATTCTCCGGGGGGAAACCCTAGAAATGGCAGCCATGCAATCCCTTCTATGTTGGGAGAGGGGGTTCGAGGTTCCCAGGAGGCTCGTGAAGTGCCCTTCGATGATGCCAAAGTTATCTTCTTCCGAGTTGCAAACATTGCCCTGTGGGTCTTGCAGTAGGGGGATCGTTTCTCTGTTGTGTTTCCTTTTAAGGATACTGCACATCTCTTTGGTGGGTTTGTCGGCTTTTCCAGCCCACCACACCTTGAAGAATATTTGCAGGTTTTTCCTTTGTATTTCTTCCTCGTATCTCAACGCTGCTCTGATTCTTCGGAGACCTTTTTGGGCTTGGTGTTTTCCTTTGTTCACTTCCTCCTCGAGTCGCCAGAGTCTGTGGTAAAGCGCTTCCCTATGAGCCCGCCGCACAGTCTCGAGCATCTTCTTAGTTCTGATCATGATCTTGCGAGACTTGTCGACCGCACTTCTCCAGCACTTGGCTGGGGCCAAGCCAGAGGCGAACGCCACCTTCCACACATCGGCAATCTCTTGATGGACCGAGGGGAGAGAGAAGGTGGAAGCGTCGGCATGGAACCACGGAGCCTTGTGGGTCCTGTTGGAGGGTTGAAAAGTGATAACGATCGGGTAGTGATCGGAGATGGTGAGGTCAGTACGTTGCGTGATTGAAGGGTGGCCCCACTGATGAGTAAAGCTCTGAGAGATGTAGCATCTATCAAGTCTAGCTTTCCTCAGATCCTCGCCCGCTTGGAGATTCGACCAGGAAAAGCCATTCGAGTCTTTGAATTCGACCAGGTCCAGGTGGAGTTTGGTCATGTCCCACGTTTCTTTCTCCCGACTGTCAATGACCCTGCCCTTGCCCATCCATCTGTCCATAGGGTCCTCCACCATGTTGAAGTCTCCACATATAATCACATTGTGAGGAAGCGAGTCAAGAGAAGTCCAAGTGTTCAGCCTCTCCAAATCCCCGTTAGGGGCGTATAAAGAAACCAAAGTAACACAGAGGGGAGCACCAAAAGAAACCGCAATCCAGCGGTGATTTACATCTTCAATGGAGTTCTCGAGCTTTTCAAGCCAGGGTTGTTTAACACCGATGGCCGTTCCACCGGACCCCCGCTGGTGCTTTGTTGGGATCCACACATGGGCGGAGGAAACCTGTCTGAGCCGTTTCAGAAGGTCTTCTCCGTCAATTTTAATCTCTTGAATGCATATAATGTCTGGTTTTACGCTGGTGTCGCGGAGCCATTGACCAATGATGGCCGCTCTTGAGGGGTCGGTTAGCCCCCTAGCATTAAGCGAGATGACAATCATTTTTGTATTGATCCCTCTTTGCGGGAGGGAGCCTTGTCCTTTCTTCTCTTGGCTTCATCTTTCTTTTTCACTGGGATCTGTTCCCGACTTAGAAATCGGTTTTTGTAGGGGCTTTTCCAGGGTAGCTCCATAGGCTGTTTTCCTTTGCGGGAAACACCATGCTGGGGAGAGTAGGGCCCCGTGTTCGGCACCGTTTCCGGGAGCTATTATTTTTTCTTGATTGAAGCTATTATGATAACCATAAATTCTATTTTGTTCTATTTCAGCATCGTAACTCCTAGATCTTACTACATAGTATACTTTTTTTCACATTGCTCAGTTTTCTGTAAAGTTTGTACGTGATTTGATTCAGATTATCTTCTAATCATGCTGCTCTAGATTAGCGTATCTTGAGAACTTTGTGTGAAATTTTATGTGTTGCTTAACCCCAACACATTTGATGATCCTACTAATCAATTTTGTAATAAGACAAGAAATGAATGTCACATCGATGGAGTATATTTGGAAACGTTTATTACACAAGGGCTCATGCTGCTATGTCTCAATTAGATACATAAGATAATTTGGACAAGTGGCACATTACGGTGGAAGACCAAGATATTGAAGAAATTGCTCTAGACCAAGAGGTTGTAGGAACGATTGCAGCCAAAGCAAGGTTGGTGGGAGGGTATTCAAGGAAGCCACTCCTCATAGGAGGAACTACAAGGACAAGAAGGTGACTCCAGTTTGGCCCACTGAGGGGGACCAGTAGATAAAGATCTAGAGGATATCCCAAGCCAAAGAATATGCCACAAACACCACCTAATCCCAGGGTCAAGATAGCTAAATTTAGAGGAGGATCTAAAGAAGATGTGGATTGCCATGTCGTTGAGTTTGAAATTAAGTGAACAACCAATGGCTATGCCACGTTGTATGGTCATGCGATGAAATTGCAACAATTGGCGGCTACCTTGGAAAGTAAGGCCGAATGCCAGTATGACATTGGGCACTTTGCAAACTATAATGCATTCAAAACAGCCTTTTGCAAAGTTCTAGAAAAGAGAAGACTCGGACTTATGCGATTTGAAAATGAAGAGCAATCACGCAAAGGCATATGTTAGTGAAAGACTATGCACAAAATTTTGAATTTTAGTGGAAGGCTATAGGGCAATGAGAGACCTACATATGAAATGTTAGCTGAGTATTTCTTGAAGGGATTAAGAAGGAGCTTGAGGAATGTGGTAGCTAGCATAGATGTAGCAGGTGGATTCAGTGTATCACTATTAGCTACGGTCAAAGTAGAAAAAATTTTCGAAAGGACAAAAGGTAAGTATGCTAACTTTGAATCATGAGATGGATCAAGGACAACATCAGACTCAGAAAATGATGCTATAGACACAGGTTGTGATAGTTAAATGAGGAAGTTCAAATAAAAAAGAATCGTAAGAATAAAGCTAAACATCTTAAAGATGAAGACTTGATAAATAAATTTAAAAAGCTTGAATATTTCGTACCTCCACCAAAGGAGAAGGAATTCTGTGACATTTGTGAAAAATAGGGGCATAGTATGGCTTGATTTTGGTATAATCCAAAGAATAGAGGGCAGCCTTCAAGATATGAGGAGAAAAGTAAGAATGAAGTGGTAGTGAATCAGTAAAAACTTGTTAGAGGATGAGAAGGTTACAATCCAAAAAGACAACGAAGGCCTCCATGGTAAGAGCAATAAAATCAAGAAGCTAGACCAACGAGGGTAATGCCACGTGTATATAGTTCTGTCCTAGATCATTGGATAAGGCCAAATTCTCCATTATTGATAAAACATAGGCCAAATTCTCCAATAAGCTCAAGCACAACAATAAAATCATCAAGGGGCTCAAGCTAATGTCATTTTGATTGAGTTAACAAATGCAAACTCAAGCAAAACAACAAAACCATCAAGGGGCTCAAGCTAATGTCATTTTGATTGAGTTAACAAATGCAAAGGAGCAGGTGGTAGATAATCTCGCACATAGGTACATAAAAAGACATATCCTATGAAGCATTAGAATTGTGACTATAATCAATGTCTGACATCAGAGGAGGTTGAAGTCCTTGCAGTAACAAGATCAAAACAAAAAGGACCAATAAACTCGAAGGAGCGAAAGGGGATTAGAGAACGGGTGCAGAAGAGGATTTAGCAAAGTAAGGTTAGTCAAGAAAAAATTGATTTAGACGATACAAAGTGTGTCATCGTTCAACACCAAGAAGTCAACAACAATATCAGTAGTGAAAAAAATAATGATTGTTTGAGGTATTTATTAATGCTCCTATACAAATATCATTTGACCAGTTATTTATTAATGCTCCTTCAATTATGTGGCGCGTAAAGTATTCAAGCCTTATTTAGAAGACTTCATGAGAGTTTTTGTGGATGATTTTCTTGTTTTGGTAAGATGCATTTGCTATGATCTCATAGGAAATCAAAAGACACCTGTGAATTCGAACTCACAATTTTAATCTAAGGTAATCCTAAGAATATCTAAATAACATTTAAAGATTATCCTTCAAAGAAAACTTAAAAAAAAAAGAAACATTAATTGTCACTCTAACTCTTAATCCACTTAGATAGGGGCACATAAAGGGGATGGGGTCCTAATTACGGGGATGAACGTGCCTATGATGTTTCACAAAGCCAAGAGTGGTCCTCCTCGAGGAGCTCTTGGTGGTGGGGGTTGGGGAGCCCGTACAAGGCCTAAAATTGCTGTGAAATTTAGGCCCTTGAGCCGGTTGTGCCAAGCGAGAAGCTGACATGTTGGATGAGTGGTTCAGGTCATCTGATCGTTGAAAGTGGATGTTTATATAACTAATTACCACCTTTCTAGATCGATTCTCATGCAATCCATGTGCCCCTTATTTCAACCATGAGGAGTTAGTTGACCATCATAATTACGAGGATGAAAGTGATCAAAGGATGTTCCAACGTGGCTATGATGTTTCACAGAGCCAAGAGTGGTCCTCGGCTAGGAGCTCTTGGTGGTGGGAGGCGGGGAGCCGGTACAAGGCCTAAAATTGGTGTGATATTTAGGCCCTTGAGCTGGTTGTGCCAAGTGAGAAGCTGACATGTTGGATGAGTGGTTCATGTCATCTGATCGTTAAAAGTGGTTGTTTATATAACTAATTACCACCTTTCCAGATCGATTTTCATGCAATCCATGTGCCCCTTATTTCAACCATGAGGAGTTGGTTGACCATGACAATTACGGAGATGAAAGTTATCAATGGATGTTCTAACGTGTGTATGATGTTTCACAAAACTATTAGTGGTCGTCCTCAAGGAGCTCTTTGGTGGTGGGATGCTGGGAGGTGGTTGTGTTCGTGTTAGACAAGACAAGTGAAATGAAAACGAGGTGCAACCTAACGGGTTTTGAAATTTTGTTATAATCTACAGAACTGCGGGCCTTTTCGTTTGGAGCCTTGACTCACAGATTCCGTCGCGGGCTTCTGATTTCTCCAAAAAGTTCCTTTTTCGGAAATGTTCGACAATTTCCACGCTTTTCTGGACTCCCTGATGACTTCCCCCATTATGGCAAAAAACAGCCGAAAAGGGGTTGTTTGCTAATGAGAGATTAAGGAAATTGACAAATAGAGTCTTTCTATGTGTACAAGAATATAACATTGTTGTCTCAGTTAACCGTATGAAGAAATTCTTTTTTTAAGAGAATATGATCTAAAAGCACCGCGAAAGTGATGAAGATTCTTGTATTCAGTGTACAATTTCTTGGTTTGATGCAAGGAAAGATATTTTTGCACACCACACAATTCATATTTTTAGAGGTCCAAGAAGGAAATGATTTTTGAAGATATGAAATATTTTTGGGTTCACGAAATTCCATGGTCATTTGGCGACAGGGTTTACATCAAATCAAAAGTCTCCACGTGTACAAAGCCTTTTTATCTATAAACGTTGGGAAAGTTTGTGAATGTCGGTTTCTCGCTTTGAGCATTGTTCTTGTTCTCGATTTTAATGGCTTCTTCTTCTCATCGTCCTTGCAACCGTGTAACCACATGTGAGGTTTAAAACAGAAGAGAGGATTCTTTATGGAAACCTCTTTCTGTGAAGTTAAATGAATGAGTAACTATGATTCCTAGCTATAGAGGTGCCTATAAAGTCAAGCATGCTAAAAGAGACGACACAAGAAACCATTGGAGGGGACGTATTCTTAGTTTCGAATTGAAGAGATGCGGTTGGTTTGAAAGAGTACAACATGTGCACAACGCTAAGGATCTTGTTCTAGAAGATCATCTACAATTCCCTTTGTAGTGCAAGTGAAGTTTTACAATGCTCTTCTATCATTTCAGTTGTTTTTGTATAACAACATGTATGTTTTTGTATTGCAGATATTTTTCCTTCCAATAATTCTAGAGTGGAAACCTCTTGAATGTTTAACACGAACATTCAGAGTTCTTCGTAAGAATAATGCAGAGCCTATGTATGCAGACAAATCTGCTCAATTTTTCAATAGCATATAGTTATTTGTCCATTTTGCATATTATCAAGTGCCATTAGGGAGGAGCTCTTATGGAAATCTTATACATTGCTTGCTCCTTGCATCTTTTCATTAGATTGGGATGCTCTTGATCATTCAAAAAAAGGTGGAAAAGAAAGCTTGGACTTTGGATAGCCTTGGACTCAGAGGAGAGCTATCCAGAAGTACTGATTCATCCAGATTTTCAATCTAGGAAGATAATTGTCACTGCAAATTGAAATTCAAAAATGTAAGGGAGCTCCTAGAATACCTTGATGAGGTATCATCATAGTTTAGATTCTCAATTGATGATGCAATAGTTAACATAAGATCAGAGAAAACATTATCTTGCATAACTTGCCTGCCACCCAGGGTGATCCAGTTCCAACCCTTTAGATTGTTACAAGTCTCCTTCTTTAAGAAGCTTTTTTTCAAACTTCCATTGATTTTTCTTTGCAGGATGGTGACTAAGAATGTGATTGATTACATCACTTCAATTATGTCTTTTTATGGACTATATTCATATTGGTATTTTTTTGTTTAATTTCAAGATTCTGAGGAGGTTTCAATGGTGCAATGATTATACATGAAGTTGCATATGACAAAATGGAAAAGATTGGATGACACGACTGATACAAGCGATACGGGCCATCCGAAATTCTTTGATTTCCCGTATCACTTGCATCAATCGTGTCATAAAAACTTCTCTATCCTCTTCACATTTAACTTTTCTGCATGATGGTGACTAAGAATGTGACTGATTACATCACTTCAGTTATGTCTTTTTATGGACTACATTCATATTGGCATTTTTTTGTGTAATTTCAAGATTCTGATCAGGTTTCTATTGTGCAATGATTATAAAGGAAGTTGCATGAGTAAAGTTTAGGTGATTCAAGAATATAAACCAAGAAATTCTTACATAATATATCTCCCCTTTTAGAACCTTTTTCCATACTTCCATTGACAAAATGATGGTATGACAAAATGGATGGTATGACAAAAGGAAAAGATTGGATGAAGCGACCGATACAAGTGATACGAGCCATCCAAAATTCTCCGATTGCCCCTATTGCTTGCATCGGTCGTGTAATAATTCAGATTTAACTTTTCAACAAGAATAAAGCAAAAAACACACAAAATAGACATTTTCATGATAGGACCAATTCAATTTTGCTTGAACCATGCAATGAAGTCACTTTTGCTTAGTTCGCAAGAGAATCAATTCAACATTACATTACTCAAGGCATATAAATATAGTTACAATGACCATCTTCCAGATGAAGACTGGCATAATTACATACAATTTGTACATCAATAAATCTTCCAACATATGTTGGCTACACATTAGATTACAATCTTACATTCCAAAAGTATAATGTTTTACCCTTCTTTTCTGTCCTTTTCAGAGCCCTCACCTCTACTCTTATTCTTTGGACCATGCTTCAATGGGGAGTGAATAGGAGACCCTTTCTTCTTTTCTTTAGAATTCTTTTTATCTGGTGTGGTGGTGGAGGTGATTCTGGATCATAAGTGCATATTGCATGTTTCATAATGGCATTTATTGATCTCTCCTTGATCAAGATGACCCAAGCATTTGGATAGTCTGACAAGTTTAACTCAGGATTGTAAAACCTGCTTTCCAAGAAACTTACTGCATTTTCAATCACTCTCCAACCACATGAGGTGTTGTCTTTCTGTAATGGCACATGTATTTGAATGTATCCAAACCTTTTTTCTTCATTCAATTTAGGAATTCCTGGAATGTTTTGAACAATATGCATTTTGAGAAGCTTAGTAGCACTGCAAGGTAAACTTACATTCAAAATGGATGGCAAGGCTTTAAAATAGAACACAACAAAACGTATGGCAAGGTTTACACTTTCGAGTTCCCATGTTGTGATTGGAGAGAATTCCTTGCTGTCTTTTTTGTCCTAGCCATAACCTACAAAAAAAAAGATTATTATCATTAGATAAATATGACTTTCACTAGAGAGAAACAAATCATGGATCAATAAGGATTAATATTAGGACATGGATCAATTACACAAAAAAAGATTACATCCTTCATATTTGCAATGTCTTGTATCCCTTTGGGCAATAAATATGTGTATCTATGTACATTTCATGAGTAATAAGCTTTGAAAAGAAATATATTTAATCCTTCTTGAGTCTTTTGAATGAACTTGGCTCTAGCAAATCTTCTCTATATCTGAGGTACTCTTTTCTCCTGTAGCCAACAATACTTTTAACATCTGACACCCCTACAACCATTGCATAGCTTGAGTAACAAAGGAAGTAGCCTGCCCTTGAAGCATTGAATCCTGGGGCATATCCAAAAATTCTAAATGCAGTTGTTCGTTCAAGTAGCAAAACTTTGTATGTGTTAAAGCGTATTGAAGTAAAACCCATGTATCTTGAAAGAGTCCTCAAGGAGAATAGTGCAAAATCTGCCTCTTCACTATACTACTTATGAATAACACAAAATAATTCTGGATTCAATTTGGAAGATAGTGGATCACTGAATGAATAGCCATCTTTGTCTTTCCTTTCTCCTCTATGGTTTTCCGTATTCCGTTCCCCCTGCCAATGTAGAGTCTTCATCCAATATAGATAACTGTGGAAAAAATCGAAAACCTAGGTCAAAAAAGTCCAAGGAAACTTTTAAAGTCATAGAAATAACATGAAACAAAAGTAGAAACAAATCATGAGACATGGCAAAAGGACATTGGGAATCATAATGGCTAGATGACATGGCCCACTCAAATGATGCCATGTGGCATTGTACGTTGGGATTTGCAATGGCTAGATGACATGGACCAATCACACACTGCCACATGTCACCAACAGTCAACTCATTCTAGAGACCTATTTAAGCTCCTCTAGTCACTTTTTCTTTTTTTTGTGAACTCCTTGCTACCACCGACTTGCCATTGTCTTCGAGTCTTTACATGCTTTTCAAAACTTTCCATAGACCACATTTTGTGTGAGGACTTAGGGTCATTATGATCAATTATTTTACAACACGACCGATACAAGCGATTAGGGACATTTGGGGATTTTCAGATGACCCTAATCGCTTGCATCGGTCATGTTTCTTGAGTGCTTTGTGAAAGTCTTTTTAGTTAGTTTTTCTGCTTTTAAAAAATTTTCCAAGCTTTTAAACTCTTTTTTGTGCAAGTTAACATGATCGATACAAGCGATTAGGGACATCCGAGGATTTTGAGATGACCCTAATCGCTTGCGTTGGTCGTGTTTCTTGAGTGCTCTGTAAGAGCTTTTTTACATTAGTTTTTTTGCTTTTAAATTTCTTCCAAGCTCTTAAACTCTTTTTTTAAACTCCTCTTCTTTGTCCTAGCTATAATCCTCGGATGTCCCTAATCGCTTCATACCCAATATGATCGATGCAAGCCATTACATGCGTTTGACCGGCCTTTGACTAGCTTATTTCGCTTGCATCAGTCGTGAACTTCCCTATCTTACTATTGGCTCAGAATTTCAAGAAACTAATGCTACCATTGCATCTGGAACGTGCCAAGGCCCTAGGATTGACTATCTATTTGCATGATTTTGATATCGAGAGGTCTTGATGAGCCTATTTGTGCATGAATCTAGGACACGACCAATGCAAGCGATTAGGCTCATTTGGAAATGTTGGATGGACCTAATCGCTTGCATCGGTCATGTCTGGAAATCAATACAAAAAGGCTTATCAAGACCTATGAGTATCAAAATCATGCAAATAGACAGTGAATCATAGGGTTTTGGCACATTCTGGAGGCAATGGCTGCATTATTTTCTCAAAATTCTTAACTATTAATAAGATACAAACGTTCACATGCAATCTCAGCTTCAAGATGATCTCCTTTGGACACGACCAATTCAAGCGATTAGGCCGATGCAAACGATTAGGCCCATCCGATATACTCTGATGACCCTAATCGCTTGGATTGGTCGTGTCTCATGCTTTGTTTTTGCTTGTGTTTCGAGTTATTTCTATGACTTTAAAAGTTTCATTGGACTTTTTTTGACCTAGGTTTTCAATTTTTTCCATAGTTATCTATATTGGATGAAGACAACTACATTGGCACGGGGAAGGGAACAAGGAAAACCATAGAGGAGCAAGGAAACACAAAGATGGATATTCATTCAGTGATCCACTATCTTCCAAAATTGAATCCAAAATTATTTTGTGTTATTCATAAGCAATATAGTGAAGAGGGAGATTTTGCACTATTCTCCTTGAGGACTCTTTCAAGATACATGGGTTTTACTTCAATACCCTTTAATGCATATAAAGTTTTGCTACTTGAAAGAATATCTGCATTTAGAATTTTTGGATATGCCCTAGGATTCAATGCTTCAAGGGCAGGCTACTTCCTTTGTTACTCAAGCTATGGAATGGCTGCAGGGGTGTCAGATGTTAAAAGTATTGTTGGCTACAGGAGAAAAGAGTACCTCAGATATAGAGGAGATTTGCTAAAGCCAAGTTCATTCAAAAGACTCAAGAAGGATTAAATATATTTCTTTTCAAAGCTTATTACTCATGAAATGTACATAGATACACATATTTATTGCCCAAAGGGATACAAGACATTGCAAATATGAAGGATGTAATCTTTTTTTGTGTAATTGATCCATGTCCTAATATTAATCCTTATTGATCCATGATCTATTTTTCTGTAGTGAAAGTCCTATTTATCTGATGATAATAATCTTTTTTTTTGTAGGTTATGTCTAGGACAAAGAAGACAGCAAGGAATTCTCTCCAATCACAACATGGAAACTTCGAAGTGTAAGCCTTGCCATACATTTTGTTGTGTTCTATTTTGAAGCCTTGCCATCCATTTTCAATATAAGTTCACTACAAGAAAAAGGGGGGCGTAGCGACGTCCCCGAATTGGAAAAAAAAAAAACAGGAAGCGTCGCTTATGCGACGAGGTCGTCGCATAAGCGACGGTCAAAATTTTGAATTTTTTTCCCCAATCTTCGTCGCATAAGCGATGCTAGCGTCGCTTATGCCACGCTAATTAAAGAGCGTCACTAATTTA
>CM035425.1:112328920-112333920 GCA_020310875.1 Ceratopteris richardii | reverse complement strand
ATCCTCTTCATAAAAAAGATTAGTATCATTATCAGGTATAATGATTCTTTCTATTTCAGATGTTGATGTATCAGTATCTGATGCTAAATCATCAAGAGGACTTTCTTCGATCTCTCTAACAATAAACTGTTCAAACAATGACCTACCTCTTGGTTGCACATGAACTGAATTGCCACCAAGGATGAGCATCTGGGTTTTTATAAAAAAATGCTTGTTCAATATGCCTAGGAAGAATATATGGTTCTTTAGTAGATCGCATTACCTTGGAAGAATCAATTGCCTAAAACCCAGATAATTCCTTGCTTAATGTAGAATTACTACCTTTATACTCCGCTCGAAACCAGTCAACCTTCAAAATGACCTATCAAAATATATAACAACAAAAACCCATTATTAGGTGCTTAAAAAAATAACTAACTCTAAAAAAAATATATAAACTTTTTTCTACCTGTTTGAATGTACGAAATGAAATTTTGTAGATACCAACAATAGTTTCTACGTAACCAAGTTCGCTATCTATAATGTTCGTGTCTTTTGAGCTAGCACGTGATAGTTTCTTGAAAGAAGCAACAATACTAGAATCCTCTGTTTTACTGAATCAATGGCTTTGATTCTAATATGATGTCCAAAAGCCCACATATTAGTAAACATTCGAGCCTCCAAAATAGATTCAATTAGTAAATAGAAACTAACATACATATATGAAAGAAATAAAATATTATTTTAATAAAATTACCTTTCGTTCACAACCTATCATTAACTCTCTTTGCTCATCTGAGATTTCTTCATTATTTGCGTTGGCGCGTTGAAAACGACTATATAGCCAATCCGTGAAAGAAGGTATATCTGTAATCTCCTTATTATCAAGATTATGTCTAGATCTTTTGTTTTTTCACCTTTTACTTCGGAGACTTTGAAGTTCCTCGTACTCGCTAAGGAATGCTTGCATGCATTTGCTATTATATGCTACAAAAGTAGAAACATCATTTTTTTCTTGAAATGTAAATAAGAATGGAACCCCCTTACCTGATAATACCTCATTTGTTATTTTTGAAGAAGACTCGTTGTTCCATGCACGTGGAGCTTCATGAAACTCTTTCAAGGTACTCACTAATGTAATACA
The DNA here is from genome assembly GCA_020310875.1 of Ceratopteris richardii. Taxonomy (NCBI): domain Eukaryota; kingdom Viridiplantae; phylum Streptophyta; class Polypodiopsida; order Polypodiales; family Pteridaceae; genus Ceratopteris; species Ceratopteris richardii. Next base: position 112,332,797 of record CM035425.1, on the reverse strand, counting down.
TGCACTCTTCAAGCATCCATCCCTTTGCCATGGATCCTTCTGGTTTTGCTCTTTGTCGCACATAACCTTTTAGTATTCCCATAGATCGCTCGACCCAAAACATCCATCGAGTGTTGACAACACCTGCAATCTCTTTCTCATCTACAAGATGGACTAATAAATGAACCTGAATATCAAAAAATGAAGTAGGAAGTTCTTTTTCCATCAAACATAGTAGCTCTTTGCATTCACATTTTTTTTGTGGGATCGAATTTTTATCGATCTCTTTGGATGTAATCCACCTATACATATCATAAAAACAATCATAAAGAAGTTAATTAAAAAATAAAAGATATCCAATATTCATACATATTAAATATAAAAGTATCATAATTACCTTATAAGTGATCCAAGACGATAGATCACATCTCGTACTCCTTTCGTTGTACATCCATCGATAACCAAAGGTAAAATATGTTTCAAAAAGTTATGCAAGTCATGGGTCTTTAACCCAGATAAACTCTTATCATCCATAGTAAACATGTTTTGAAACGATGCTCCATATCCTGTAGGAGTCTTAATCGATTGAATTCTATTGTTGATAGTGTGTATCTCTTTTGTTGTAAGTACCCAAGGAGTAGATGCATAAGTCGTTTCTTGTCGATGTCTATCAAAAACTGGCCGTAACTTTGGTTTGGATTTTTGATCTTTCAAATCATTCCTTGATGCTATGGTATCTTTTAGTCCAAGAAGATGCTGCCATAGTGAATTAACCAATATTTTTGAATATATGCATAGGATCAAGAAGATGACATACTTTTAACTCTTTCCAATACTCCAAAGAATACCATATTGATATTGCACGAAGAGGAGACGGTGGCGGAGTTCCATCTGATTGATCAGAATCTACAAATAATGATATTTGATATTAATAATTTGATTATCTACATAAACAAAAAATTCACATATACATATTTACACATACACACATATTCACATATACACATTTACACATACACACATATTCACATATACACAACTACATATTATTGTGGGATAAATGCATGTATTTTGTATGAATGAGTGTATATGCATGCATGTGTGTGTACGTATATATGTGGATATGTATATGTATGTTTATGTTATATGTATGCATATGTGTATATGTATACATATATGCATGCATATATGTTTTTCATGTATATGTGTATGTGGGTATGTGTATGTGTGTGTATATATGTGTATGTATTCTGACTTTTTTTTTTCTGTTTGAGATTAAATGAACAGGAGATATTGTATGGTTGAAAAAAATAAGAGGCGAGCTAGCATACCACCTAAGTCGTGGCAGTTTTTTCGTACAGAGCTACGTCTTCAGGAGTCATTTCCTCAGCAGAAGGTACACAAATTAATAGTTTATATTTATAATTTATATATATTTTAGTAATTTTTTACATTTAATTTATGTTATTTTTTTCTTGAATAAACAAGCTGCTGCAAAGAAGAGAGTGGAGTCGGGCCACACATCGCATCTAGGCCAAATGGGCCATAATGTTTTGTAGCTACGTTTGTAAGTATATGTGTTATTGTGAGTATATTTTTTATTTTAGTTAAAATGCAAGCAACTAATGTCTTTTATTTGTTTCATTGCAGCGGAAGGATTATGGCCGATATCCTACGAAACAGGAGATCGAGTATGCTACACATTTTGGATATCGGCGTTTGAGCGAGTATATGCAAGATCATCCTGATGCCTTTGTGAGTATTTTTAAATTTTTTATAATTATTTTGTTTTATGAATGTTTTTAATTATTTTATTTCTTTATGTTTGTTATATGTAATACAGGAGTATTATGGAGAGACAAATATGGATGAGGTGGAGAGACACACACAGGAGGGACGATCTCGATCGTCACAGGGTGATCATGACGATGACGAGGAGGAAGATCAGAATGATCATGATATTGCTGATGATGATTATGATCATGATGATAAATCATGATGATGATGATTAGGATTTTAGTTTATTATGACATTGGATTATATGTATTTACATTGATATATATATATATATATATATATATATATATATATATATATATATATATATATATATATATATATATATATATATATATATATATATATATATATATATATATATATATATATATTATTTTAGTTATGTTTTGAATTGTGTGTATGGTATTAAGTAATGAAGAGTTTTGTTCTATTGATTGTTATTATTGTTTATATTAGGCATGTGTTTTAATACTTTAATTATGTATGTGTATGTATATGTATGTATGTGCATGTGTATGTGTGTGTATATGTATGTATGTGCATGTGCATGTATAAGTGTATATGTATGTATCAATATGTGCATGTTCTTGTGTATGTGCGTGTATATGTATATGCATGTACATGTATAACTCTATGTGTATGTGTGTGTATGTGCACGTATATGTGTATATGTAGGTATATGCATGTGTGTGTGCATGTGTATATGTGTTTTAATACTTTAATTTTATAATTCATTCATATGTGTGGACCTAAGTGTACATGTATGTGTGTGTATATGTATGTATGTGCATGTGTATGTGTGTGTATATGTATGTATGTGCATGTGCATGTATAAGTGTATATGTATTTATATATGTGTATAAGTAGGTATATGCATGTGTGTGTGCATGTGTATATGTGTTTTAATACTTTAATTATATAATTCATTCATATGTGTGTACCTAAGAGTATATGTATGTGTGTATATGTATGTATGTGTATGTGTATGTGTGTGTATATGTATGTATGTGCATGTGCATGTATAAATGTGTATGTGTGTATGAGTATGTGCATGTTCTTGTGTATGTGTGTGTATATATATATGCATGTATATGTATGTGTGTGTACATGTATATGCATGTATATGTATATGTGTGTATATGTATATGTATATGTATATGTGTATATGTATATGCATGTGTATATGTATGAAACATGCATGTGTATGTGGATGTGCATATACATGTATTTGCATATATGTTTATATATATATATATATATATATATATATATATATATATATATATATGTATATATATATATATATATATATATATATATATATATATATATATATATATATATATATATATCTATATATATATATATATATATATATATATATATATATCTATATATATATATATATATATATATATATATATATATATATGCATGCATGGACGTCTTTTTATGTGGTTTGTAGGAATGTTTGTGCATATGCATGTGTATATGTGTGTATGTCTAAGTGTATGTACACATGTATCTATGTGTATATATGTGTGTGTATGTGCATGTGTATATATGTATATGTGTGAAAGTGCATCTTCATCATGTATAAGTGTATGAGTGCATATCAATAAGTGTGAGTATGCTATGTAATGAAAATAACACAATCCAAATGATCTACAAAGAATAGAAATTGTACTTACAATTGTTAGCCATACTTTTTGCTTGGTTAGCTTCTTGAATAACCTGCAATAAATAGAGAAAGAAGAGAGAGAGAGAGAGAGAGAGAGAGAGAGAGAGAGGGAGAGAGAGAGAGATCTAGAGAGAGAGAGAGATCTAGAGAGAGAGAGATCTAGAGAGAGAGAGATCTAGAGAGAGAGAGAGAATTCAAAGAGAGAAAGATGTAGAAAGAGAGAAACAAAGACAGAGGGAGACAATAAGAGAGAGCTTAGGCAAAACAATAATTCTGCATGTACTAGCTTCAGCTCGTAAGCGTAGTGCAATTGTGAACGTTGGAGAGCTCTTCGATCGGATGCGTGAAAATGCCGATCGCAGAGCCTCCAAGGTTTTAATTTTTGTCCGTCAACAGATCGTTGTGTAAGCGATGCTA